>JAVXUP010002656.1:0-116292 GCA_033070095.1 Escallonia herrerae
GTGTAATTCTACCGTTTACGGTATTGTCTCAGAGGTATCCATATCAGTTCTTGGTGTCTCAAAGGTATTCATACCGTTTACAGTATCTCATGGGATTAAGGCAGATACAAAAACAGTTTAGATGAGCTAACAAGATGAACTTAATTTAAAGGAATTCGTGTTGATTGCCACACTCAGTGAAACGGCTTCTCTTGTGCCTGTTTGTGTGGTCTCCAAGTGTACGAAAAGAATAAAAAATCATGCCACAAGTCTTGTACTTGTACTCACGCTTTTTCAGAGAATTCGTCAAAAACTCCTCATTAATTCCAAAAAGGTCAAACCCAGGAGGGAGAAGGAATATAGATGAGTTTATCATCGTCATCATCTTCTTCTTCTTCTCCACAGTGGAGTCATAACAGTGGTAATAGTAGAAGTGACAGCAACAAGGACGAACGACCAAGGTTCTTTGACCTCAAGGCAAAGGCCACATGCTGGGCCAATGCTGAGATAGTCCCAAATCGACACCCATAAAGGTGGCGCAAAAGTAGTTTTGCTAGTTTCGCCTCTTAATAAAATAGCTATCATGGGACTTGCCCTCGAACCATCAGCATTTTCCCTAAACAAACAAGCAAGTAAGAATATGATAGGTTGTAGAGAATATCTAGCTTGCATGCAGCATTTACCAGTAGCCTCTTTAAGAATTCAAACTCACTACACGCATAAAATCAAAATTTGCCATGTCTACAATCCTTTTATTTCCCTCTCATCTCAGAGGTCTTGCTCCTCATTAATTCCATCAAGCTCAAATTCCTTCTCCACTTCTACTTCCACAAAATTCTCCCTTTTCAATTTTAGTGTCATAGACCAACTGATATGCTAGTTCATCAGCAAAATCTTCCAATTCAGCCTTATTTTCCTGACTTCAGATGTATTCTTTTCAACTAAAACATTGGGAGAACCTAAAACAAAATCCAGAAATTTTCTTCCACCCCCCCTTTTCACTATTTCCTTCAAAAATTACAGAATCACTAAACCCATCCCAATTCCTCACCCCTCTAGACATCATCATCATCAAACACATAGCAACTTCTTCTACTTGATGATCAGTCTCATTCGCATCACATGAAGATGCATACAAATCAGAATAAGGACTGGGAGTAACCTTATACCTTGTCTTCGATCGCTTCCCACGAATCCACCCACCGCCAATATCATATTCAATAAAGCAAATTAAATCGAGAATACATCCAAGAGGCAGGAAAATCGATCAAATATCAGAAAATACAGAATTGGGAAAAAAGCCCTAATTACGTTCACAGATCAAGTGACGCCCATGTAATGAAACACTATGAAATCACGCACCTGTAGTACCGTGAGAAGAGAAAAAGAGGTAGCGAATTAGCAAGGAAGAAGAAGAAGAAGAAGAAGAAGAAGAAGCGGCAGCGAGAAGGCATGCAACGATCGAGAAGAAGAGGAGGCAGCTTGGGCAAATCTGTCCTTGGCAAAATATTTTAATTCCAAATCATTGACCGTGTTCAGTGATAATGATAAGTCGCTATGGGTGACTTAAAATATTGGTCTTCAATAAACCTATCACTTATTATTTTAAGTGATAAAAAAATACATTACTAAATGCACTTAATTTGAAATCACTGAAAATTTTCAGTTTTAAGTGCTAAATGACGTTATCAAACACATCCTAACATATAGCGTCTTCCAACCTTCTTTGTAACTGAAGCAATTTCCAACCTTCTTTGTAACTGAAGCAATTAGCCAACTTGCAGTATGTCCGTATCCTCCTATTTCAATCAAGGGGACGCTTGAACTTCTTGCCCTGATATGTAAAGCTGCTTCAATGCAGCTGCTACCAGGTTTGAACAAGCAAAAGATATTCTGAATGATATGCATGATTTAGTGATAAAATTTGACTTGCAACGGAGACCAAATTTACCAATAAACCACTTTCGTTTCCTAAAGTGCATTAATTTTTCTATTTAGTGACGAAATGGATTGCGGATATCGCAAAAAATGGGCACGGATTTAGCATTTCTGCCATGACTGCACTGCCTGAGCATACAGTCTCGTCAAGAACAGATCAGTGACATCAAGTCAAGCTCTTGAGTAAAAGAGAAACTCGTAGGAATGTTAGAACACGAACTTTTTACAGAACAATCTCATTAACATATTTCGATTCGATTACAATGCAGAGATTAAGCAATGCCCCATGTTGCAATAGAATGTGAACTTTTGATTTATAACAACTCAAAATTTTCAACGAAAACCTGCATACGCAAAGAGGTGCACTGCACTCATCTCCTGCAGGAATTCAAGAAAAAAAAATTAGGAATCCTCTTAAAAGGGGCAGCAGAGCAGGCCCCTAGCGAGGTGTCAGGTATAATTACAGTGTGCCCCTCTTACAGGGGCAGCAGGCCACTATTTGTCGTCCCCGTTTACGGAGTTTAGCCGTCTCAACCTCTGATCAAGTTCCGCCATAACCGCCGGTTCCTGCTTTTTCCTTTGCTTCGATATGGTAGTGGTTGTCATTGAGCCAACCTTGTCAAAAGCGACCTGCAATATTAAGTAGTAAAAGAAAACAATTTCTTTACTTTGCCGTGATAAGCTGTCTGCACAAACAACCACTTTTCAAGACAACTGGAGAGGCACGATTAACTGTTTATTAGCATCTCACGATTTTGAAAGATCATAATGCTGTGCTTGTAGCATTTTAAGCGGATCTACTTCATCACATGGTACACCACCAAAACTGTGGCTCGACAGCAGAGAAACTTTTTATGTCTTTCGAACTAAGCAGTTCTTTTGCATATTTGCCAACAGAACAACTCTCGTAATGTGGAAAAGATGACAACAGAAGAAATCTGATCGAATAGCTATATCAAACATATGTGCTTTTCTAATGAAATTCTTCATAACAAAATGTTACGGATGTTTAATGTAAGTTCATCCAAGTGTCTGGATCGTAGCTTTGAAACATAACGTAGATGCATACAGATGACAGTGTGTTACGACGCGTGTACTTGCCCATGCTTCATAAAAGCAGGTAAATAAAGCTAATGTGCTCCTTTGAGCTTACCGTCAATAACTCATCAGGATCAAAGAGGTGATGGGTGGTTCTCTGTAATACATTAATAACATCCCCAACGTGATGTGTCATGAGTAACTCGTCTTCTTTCATCTGCAATTATAAATCATAAGTTTGACCATCTTCTGGATTTCTGTATCTCAGTTACCTTTGTGACAACAACATTGAAAACGCACACAACTTACGTAAACAAACAAAGACCTTGAAATTTTACCTTGAAAATAGCCAAAGCTACATGAAACAAAACCTTTGCCCCTTCATAGAAAAGAATGTCCCACACTCGCATGGTCGTCTGAAAAAGTTTGGCAGATGGAGATAAATAGTCATGAAAAAGACATGAGTTATGGCAGTGATAAGGAATAGTAGTTGACGCTCTGAAGGCAAAGTTCTGGTAAGCGACAGAAAGGTACAACTCGATGGCAGAGACAAAATTGCTAATTAGTTCACCTCTGAAGGTAAGCTCTTTGAAAAGACGCATAGAAACCACTCAGTGGCAACAAGGGAGACATCAAACTCCAAGTCTTCCAGATGAGCATATATCCTGCATTTTTCATTAAAACACTAAAACAAAACCAAGAGAAAAGGCAAAAGGAAGCTTCAGCCATAAAGAAATGGAACGTGCCTTGGACATTTTTTGGTAAGCAGATCTTTAAACACCCGTTGTTCAACATGGCATCCTGACAAGTTAGTTGTGTAGCAATCATTAACTAAGACATTTTCCAATAGGACGGCCAACATCCAGAAAGCATCTTCTTCTGTTTTCATCACAAGTAACAATAATGCGGCAACATAATTCAAACCCTGCATCAAAAGCCATCTTAGTTAGTATAACGCGATTAGAAGCTTTCCAGACACAGCAAATGGACATATCTACTATAGGTTCTTTCCCCACCTATGATTCATGAACCCCTTTTTATTGCCTTAGAGCCATTACCAACAAAAACAGAAAAGAAAAACAGAAAAAGAATTACAAAGAAAAAGCAAATGTAATTAGGAAAAGTACTGAGTGGCTAAATTGAAATTCAACTGAAAATTGCAATTTAACTTAATGGGTAGCACAGAGAGTTTGACAGGAAGACTATTCATGATTTGCTATTCATGATTTGCACTTTAGTGATAAATATATTACAGGTAAGACAGACAAATCTGTGGCGATTGGTTAAAAAACAAGAGGAAAGGATTTATAATATGGGTGCAGATGAGGTCTAACAATAAGACTCAGTAGACCGCCTTACAATCTACTTCATCATCAGTGGTCTCTCAGGATTACGACAAACTCCAGTGAGGAAAAGTGATTTGCGTCAAGTTGAAAGGGTAGGCAAAAAAGTGGTAGACCAAGAAAAGACTCTATTGCTAGGAATTATCAGTGAACATGTGCTTGAATGGAGGAGATTGAAATGAAAGGATTCATGTAGCCAACCTCAACTTTTGGGACATAAATGAAACCAACAGTGATTTTAATTAGATGGATGGAGTCCTGCAACTGAAGCCCTCACAAATATGAAAGACCGAGCATGATACTGACAAAGTCAAGGTGTACAAACTAGATGAATGTGGTGGGGGAAAATATTGTAATTCACGGCAAATAATCGGCAATAACCATTACATGTTTGTTTGAAATGAATCTGGAACAGCCTATGTTACCATGGAATGAGGATCGCTGGCTACATGGAACATGAACGTGAATGGGAAAGAAAACGAGGAAGAGGTAACACCATATGCTCCAAACAACATCTGTTTGGAAACATGCAGTTATCATAATACAATACTCTAAGCAACGTTCAACATTAGAATTTGATACGGTATAACATTTCCTAAATTTTCTCTGGAGAAACATAACCTTACCGCCTATAGATCATTACATATCTATACTCCCTATAATCTGATATATCTTGAGTCCAGAGGGCAGAAATAAGAACACAGTTTGCAGAGTGCCAATGGTAGTGTACTGAAATGGACGTAGTATACCATGTTTATGAACATGCTTACTAAACCCAAGTTGCATAGGGTTTTCAATTTTCAGGTGACTCTGGCTCTAACACTTTTGACACTTCAACTGAGTCAATCCCTACATGAAACTAATTTTGTAACTCTTTTGTTTGACAGATATGGCGGTGATGTTATTAACACCACACTTATCCAGCTCTACGAAAATTTGGGCAAAAACTGTCTGGTCTGCAATAAAGTTTTAGGCGCTGGATACCGCATTATTATGTTAAGAGCATGCACCCACCTGACAATAACCAACATCAGAATCACGGAAAGAATAGCCAACAAGAACACGTCTAAGAGCAGCATGACCTTCTGGGGTGTCCAACCATGGGTGACCAGGGAAGGTTCGAGGCAAGTCCTGCATATAGAAAACCAACGTGAATGGAAGTACTATCGGACAGTATTATCAGTTAGTGAGAGAAACATTAAACTAGTTTCACAAAATGAACTGAATCCTGCACCAAATAAAACCAGCATAATCAAAGCTAGAATGCGAAAAATCTACTCTCATCACACAAAACTTATTCCAACTTCTTCAATTACTGATGCCCAAGCATCATATTACTCCTTTGAGCCACTTATGACGCCCATCGGCATTTTAGATACTTCCTGTTACAATAAGCAAAACCATTTTTTACTCGCTTCCATTACTTCTGTCTGCAAAGCAGTTTCTCACTAGTTCTCCAATTAGTTCAGTCTACAAAGCTGTCTGCCAGAAAGTATAAATGGGCAGAAGGAATAACATGCGTCTAGAAAAGAAAATCTAGGTATTGCACTCCGAAGTAGATGGACAATATACAGCTGGGGTAGCCTGATAGGTTCTTGTATTACGGGAATCTGCACAATCTTGCTTCCTTTGTATTTTCGTCATCTCACAAATCCCCTCCAGCATATAAGAAAAAAAGCAGGAAAAGCTATACTACTGGTAAAAGTACCCTGACTTTTTATAGTAATGAGAACAACTAAACAAAGTTCAAGAATTTCAGTGTCTACAACAATTTAACTTGCTTTTGTGTTTGTATGCTAGATCTTGTACTATGTCTTCACACGAGTACTACATGCTATACGTCACTTACATCCCCAAGGAGAATCATTAGTCAGTGACAGACTTAAATAAGCAACCACGCTGCATAAATGGGAGGCAAATTACCATCCCAACTCATCACCATGACACGGTGTGCGGGGGGCGTGCATAAACACTTGAGATTTCCCAAAGAACATTATTTTGATAAATGTATGTACGCAAATATATTTTGCAAAACAACGCATACTAGCTGTCCCATCTTTGCTTCAAACTTCACCTCGAGTTAAGTAACAGAACTCAAAAGTCAAGAAATCGTAAATAGTCATCCTCTTCTTCCCTGCTTCCATTATTCCAAAAAGGCAACCACATCAGATACTACCAACAATCTCCAGTTTATCACCATTTTTATTTAGCTTACCAACCGATATTAGCTGAGACTTGGGCAGATCATAATTCTTGGCAACATAAGAAGGTTCATCCATGTGCTATATCTTTTCGTAGTTATTAGACATTAACCTAATTCTGTCTAGAAGCTGTAGGTGACCCCATTCTACAAGAATAGGAAAGTGTAATCTTCTGAAACTAGCAATGGGATCAGAAAGTTAGAAATTTTATCTATTATAGCCAGAATAGTGCAAAATTGCACCAAGCAAATTCAGTCAGCATCTAAGAAGGACAAGGTATCAAATATGTCTGTAATCACTGATAATGTAACACTAGCATTTCCATAAACATTACATACCCAAAAAATTTGATCATTCACAAAGCAATTCTACCACAATCATATAAAAGAAAAAAATCTAAGCCAATCTTCCCATTTCACAAATGATCACTAGTAATGCATAAACTCAAAATAACTCACGTGATCGATTTGCTTTGTCGCAGGCGTGACCATACCCTCGACAGCCTTGGACAAATCATTGTAATAACTCTCAGGCACGGTTGATTTCTTCTTAGCCGCCCCTGAGAGCGAAAACCACACCTTAGGCCTCAAGACAGGTGGAATACCCTTCCTAATTAGCCTCTTGAGGGTGATGGCATTTACTAGAGCTGAAAACTTAAGGGATGATTTAAGGGTGGATGAGACATGAGTCTGCAGGTACCAATTGGCCCCTTTGCTAGCTTCCAATGCCCACCATACCTTACCCTGCTGCCTAACCTTCTCCCTTACCTCATTCAATACATTGACATCATCAACATTGCCTTCCACTGTAAACCCATAAAGATCTTGAAACTTTACAGTGATGTTTGCCCTTCTGGCATGAATGCTTGGTCTCAAAACGGGAATTTGGGCTTGGTACTCGTAGGCTACATCTCTCCTGCTTTGTGTTCCATACATCTTCTTGTTAGGGTTTACAATGAGGGATCCTGACTTTGACTAAGAAGCCCACAAATATGCAACAATGAAATGGTCAAAATTGGGAAGCTATGGGGCTTGAAATTGAATGATAAAAAACTGAAGTATGGTTATTTCGGGAAGCGAGTGTCAGAGGATTTCATGGAAAAAGATTCCACATTTTCTAATTTTTGTGACATCCAATTCCTACAATCCTTCAAATCAAATATAATGAAAATCTTGCACTTTCTCCAGATGGGTGCTCTTGAAAAAGGAAAATATATTTGCATTACCTTAGCAAAGAGACGCTAAAACAGAAAATTGCGGATAGTGTAGGAAGAAAGAAATGGATGACGGAAAATGGGATTGCAGAGAATGGACTGGCAAAAATTTTCCCTAATTTTTGGGGGTAAGGAGGGAGGCTTGGATTTAAGGAAGAATCGGTGGTCCGTGATGGAAATCCAAGTGGGGGGTCTTCTTTAAAATCTGATTTTAACTTATTTAAGGATGCCTTACCCACCCAAAAAAGACTGGGTAATAATACTGAATGAATGAATAGTACTCTACGGATTTGAACTTTTAGGGACGTTGGGAATTAGAGCACAGCTTTTAGTGTTTAAGATTAATTTGTTGAGAGGTTATTTTTATTTCTTTATTTGTTAATAACTATCGCTTGAGTTCACTTTTAGTTAAAATAAAAAAGAAGGAAAAAGAGCATGTAATATAAGTACATTTTTTCTTCACTTCCCAAAAAATTTAATATATGAAAAAAATATCAAGAGTTCACTTATTTTGCAAATTTGTATTTACCAAATTGTATTAAGCATGTAATCACCTTTCTTAAAAATAATTTCAAACATTTTGATGTAACAAAATGCGTTGACAAATTGTAGTGCGGAGGCAAAAAAATTTGTATAAGGTGGATATCGGAAGCATCAACAGAAGAGGCTATTATTTTATCCCTTAATAAGCTATATTACTTTCAAAGATACCGAAGTCACTAAAATGCATTTCTACCATGGAAAGAGGTGAAAAAACATAAAAATAAAGGCTTATAACTCCACTTGAGAAGAGCTAATTTATCCAACCAAATTCTCATCCACTTGGACTAAATTGCCTCGTATATTCAATCTCTTAAAATTCTCTAGAGTAGAGTAGATATGAATCCATTGTCAAAATTCATGCCAACATATAACTTTTTATAAATTCTTAGGTCAAATTTACATTATATAATGATTGTTAAAGAATTTTAACAACAAAAATAACGTTTAAATGACTAATTCTATAGCTCAAATATCAATTTTTTTAAAAAAAAATATATTAGACTTCTGAATTATTGAAAAAAAAAGTTTATAAACGAAAGAATGACATTAAATAATTTAATTGATCAAGAAAATACTTTCTATGTCAAGATTTCTTTCCATTCGGGACCCACCATTGCCTATTTGGGTAGCACGTGCCAACCATGATGAAAGGACGACCTCAAAACACGTGTCACTCGCGCGTTTCCCGTTCCGTCCAAGGCAAGGAGCACTTCGAGTGCCGCCGATCCAGCTGGGACCCTCACAAAGATTTACGGGCCGGCTAACCTTGTGGTGAAACAAAACCGGCTTCAAATTAGCGCCGCTTCATTAGTGGCGAAAACCTACTCTACGAGTACTAATTTTTGGATCTGTATCCACTGCTGTGACTAGGGTTATAGCAGTGGTGCTGTAGGTAGTCACAGCCGTCCGATCCTTATGGGTGGGAGGGAAGGGTTTAGATCAAGTCACGTCACCCACCCTTTAATTCCCCTCATTTACTCTGTCAGCACGAACGGCCATTCACACACTCTCTCTCCAGTTCCTTTTGCCGAAAGCTCGTCACGCCGTCCACTTTTCGGCGAAGACACGACGACGTCACATCCACCGGCGAATCTTTCGGCGACGCATCTACCAACACCTACGCCTTACGCCGGCGACATAGGTGACCCTCGTGCCTTCCATCGACCAGCTGCTCCTCACGCCGTCCACTTTCCGGTGAAGACACGGCGATGCCACATTTACCTTTCGACGACGCATCTACCAAGCATCCAAGCCTTATGTCGGCAACATAGGGGACTCAATCTCACTGTACACTGATGACACCGGGTGCCTTCCATCAACCAGCGGCTCCTCACGCCGTCCAATTTTCGGTGAAGACACGGCGACGCCACATCCACCTTCTGGCGACGCCACGTCCACTTTTCGACGAAGACATGCCTATTTTCTCTCTCCCCCCCTAATACTACTATTTCGTGTAAGTTCTGTAGATGTACCCATTTTTTGATCAAAAATTGGGAACTGATATTGGAACGATTGCTCAATTACAGTATTGATTTTGAGGTAATTGCGTCAAGTCAATGGCTCATTGCTTAATCTGGAATCTGTTGTCGACACTCCCTCTTTCTCCTCCGACGGCCTGAAATTGCACCGCTGACCCACCCACCTTCCGTTGACGCCAATCTACACCTTCCTCACCTTTCGGCAACGCCGATTTACAGCTCATCACTGGAGGAGAAAATCGGTCTACATTGCCATGGAAGACCCATCATCGTCAACTCCTCCGACCACCATAAGGTATCCGGACATTGACGTGTGACGGATTTTATTAGGAATGTACCTAAATATAGACTTGATCAATCTTTATTTTTCATCAAATTGTTGGAACAAAAAACGATGGACTTGTCCAGCAATTGATCCTAACAGATCTGTAAATTGGTTTGATTATGCTAATATACGACACTTTGCCCGGATCCCATTCTAGTTAATATATTTATGCTAGCATATGCTACTGATGTTTGGTGGCTTAGCAATGATCATAGTTGGCAAAACTCAAGAATATATGATTAGAGTTTTGTGATGTACTACTCCATGTTTTGATAACTTACTGTAACTTCGAGTACCTAGAAATTTGAATACTTATTTGTGCTGTTCTTTGTGAAGTTTTGAAGCATTGTGCACTGATTGTATTTAGTTTTGGAGCATTGGAGCATATTTTGTTTTGGAGCATTGGAGCATACTGTATTTAGTTTTCAGAATCAAGATGTAGATATATTTTCATGTTCTATTTTTTAATCCCAAGATGACTACATACAAACCTCACGACATATATGCATACTTTTTTATTTTGATAAGAACATTTAATTTTTTTCATTCTAATGCGTGTTTATATAGTGCTTGGAGCCGCCTCAAGTATCTACTTGGAGTAACTTTGATCATGACAATGTTGAAAAAGACATGTACGGATCAAGTTTTACCAAAATGTTAAGCGTAAGCGTACCATTTTTCACATTATCTCTTCATCATTTTTCACATTTGGGTGCCAACTTTTATTTACTTATCTCTTCATCATTCTATTTTTCCTATGTAGGCCGGCTTGGATGGCAATTTTGTTGTCAAGTTTGTCTCAAGGTTCAAACCGTGCCTAATTCAGTGGCAAGAAAGTAATGGGGGAGTTCAAAATACTTGGTTCAAACCATATCCAATCCGGAGGCGAAAGAGGCGAAAGAGTATTTGGAGACTTCAAGGTGCTTTCAAGTCAAACCTCGACGACACTTGAAAGCTATATTTTCAAATGAAAGTTGTTTGTGATAGGGCTTATGTAGCATTTTCTATTTTGGAACTCTGCATGCCTAAAGTAAAGATGATTATTTTGTTTTCAATGGATATCCAAGTTTTTAGCGGTTATGAAGTTGTTACATGCCCAAAATGGGAGAAATACCTTGTTCTTGAAAACTATTTAGTTTCATTACTTGATTACTTTCCTATTGTGGGAAGTAACTGTAAATTTTTAGATTTTCAGCGATTGTGTTTTTTTTTATCTAGCATAAACTGTCAGTCTCTTTTAGAGAAAAGAGACATGATATATTTTCAAAAGAGCTAGTGACAAAGTTGACAGGGCTTATGGAATTGTATCATTTTTTAAGTAATACATGAACTTGACAGGGTTTATGGAATTGCAAAGAGCTTCAATCAAGCCTGCTTGCTGGTGTATTATTAAAGGTAAATTGTCTGTACATCATCATCCACAAATACCAAGTAGTAAGACAACATACTACTTATAAAAAATATACAGCCAAAATACACAAATATTCAACTTCCTTTAGATCTTATTTCCTGATAAATTCCCCAAGCTCTGCATAATCTTCAATAAATGTTGTTGTTAGGCACCTTATTCCAGCTTCTCACTTGTCATCGGATCACTAGGCTAACTAGCTGAAAAAGCTGTCCACAATACTTTTACTCAGCTAAAAATTCTTGTATCTCTTATGCCCCTGTTAAAAGCAAGGCATTTGAAAGCCAACTCAGCCACCTCGTGAACAAATGTTAGAGTCCAAGCATCCCTGTGTGGATCAAGGAATGGCTTTATTATCTCATACACATGACCTTTTCCAAGCCTGTCTACTCCAAGCGCAACCAAATTAATCTCAATGTGATGTTGCCAGAAATCAACCATCTTCATTGCCGTAATGATCTCTACAAGAACCACCGCAAAACTGCAAACATCACTTTTCTCAGAAAGACCAAAATCTGCTACAAGATGCCAAGTCTTAGGAGGCAGTAGCAGATAAAGTCCACAACAGTCATTAAAAAGCTCCTGCTATTTTTCTCTATAATATGATATTTATATGAAACATCACTTTTCTCTATAAACCGTAAACATCAACTTTCTCTATAATATGCTATTTTTATAAACATAAATCGGAATTCCCATTAACAATTCAAGAAGTGTAAAATCCAATGAACTAAAATCTAAGACAATGAAGAAACGAAGGAACTGTAAAAGAAGGCAAAGAAAAGTATTATCTGATTCATATCAAAGATTTGAGAAAATGCCTACACAATAAGCAAATAAGAACCAACAAGATACAAAACCAATGGGGGAAAAGGAACCACGCCTGATTAATTTCCGCAACAAAGTAAGTCGGGTTTTCAAGCTTTTGTCACCAAAATTCCTCTTAGAGAGTTAGACTTGATTTTCCAGACAAAACAATGTAAACAATTTGTTGGAAGCTCATATTCTTCAGTCATTGATGAACAATTTGCTGGACAATTCAACGCAATTACTTCAAAATATACGGATTCCAAAATCAATATACAGATCGCAAAATCAATACTGTAATTGAGCAAGCGTTCCAATATCAGTTCCCAATTTTCAATCAAAAAATGGGTACATCTACAGAACTTACACGAAATAGCAATAGTAGGGGGAAGAGAGAAAAGAGACCTGTCTTCGCCTGAAAGTGGACGTGGCATCGCTGGAAGGTGGATGTGGCATCGCCGTGTCTTTACCAAAAATTGGACGGCGTGAGGAGCCTCTGGTCGATGGAAGGCACCCGGTGGCGTCGGTGTACAGTGAGATTGAGTCCCATATGTCGCTGGCGTAAGGCTTGGATGCTTAGTAGATGCGTTGCCGAAAGATTCACAAGTGGATGTGGCATCGACGTGTCTTCACCGAAAAGTGGACGGCGTAAGGAGCAACTGGTCGATGGAAGGCACGAGTGTTGCCTATGTCGCCGAGGTAAAGCGTAAGTGTTGGTAGATGCGTCGCCAGAAAATTCGCCAGTGGATGTGACGTAGCCGTGTCTTCGCCGGAAAGTGGACGGCGTGACGAGCTTCGAGCAGAAGGAACTAGAGAGAGAGAGAGAGAGAATGGTCATTGGTGCTAGCAGAGTAAATGAGGGGAATTAAAGGCTGGGTGATGTGGCTTGATCTAAACCCCTCCTTCCCACCCATAAGGATCGGACGACTGTGACTGGGCTATAGCACCACTGCTGTAATCCTAGCCATAGCAGTGGATCCGGATCCCTAATTTTTAGTTGGTGACAATAATTACAGTACGAATATTTGGCCTATGTGTTTGGCCTTCATTACAAGTGATAACGAAGGCCTATGTGTTTGGCCTTCCCATGATATTTGGGGTCCTTTACAAAATCTAGGGCAGATGTGTTGTCACAATGAACAGTGACAGACTCGTCTGCATGAGCTGTAACCCCTAGAGCCTGTAAGAATGACCTCAACTAAACAGTTTCCTGGACTGCTACTGAACAAGCAACATACTCCGACTCTATCGTGGATAGGGCAATGCAAGACTTTTTCTTGCTGTACCAAGAGATAGCTCCACCTGAAGTGGATATGCGCTCATCTCTATCAGCGCCCAATCAGCATCGTTGTATCCTCTCAATCTCAAGTCTCCACCATGATAGCACAGGACGAGATCAGCGGTTCCACGTAAGTATCGAAGAATCCTCTTCACCGCATTCCAATGAGCGGGTCCAGGATTACTCTGATAACGACTCACCATTCCAACGGCAAAGCAGATGTCTGGACGCGTACACAACATAGCGTACATCAGACTCCCAACTTCAGCCGCGTAAGGCACTTTGGACATTCGATTCTTTTCCTCATCATTCTTTGGGAATTGGTCTGTGTTTAAAGTACACGCCTTGTCCATTGGAGTGTCTATGGGTTTTGAGTTATGCATACGGAATCGTTCAATGACTTTCTTGATATATGTCTCTTGAGACAAACCGAGAAGTCTCTTTGGACGATCACGTATGATTTTAACCCCGAGCACATAATTAGCTTCTCCCATGTTCTTCATCTCAAAAGTTGAGGACAGCCACTGCTTAGTGGCGACAATGGAACTCATGTCATTCCCAGCTAAACGAATGTCATCCACATACAAAAAAGAAAGGATTAGAATATTTTCTTGGATCGTTTTATGTAAACGCAATAGTCTTGTTCACTCATTTCAAAACATATAGAGGTAATGGCATGATGAAACCTAAAGTACCACTGCCTAGACGATTATTTGAGACCATATATAGAACGTTTAAGCCGGTAAACTTTGCGCTCATGTCCCTTGACTTCAAAACCCTCAGGTTGAGCCATATTAAATCTCTTCGTCTAGTTCTCCATTGAGAAACACAGTCTTAACATCCATATGAAAAAGTTCTAAATCCTGTTGGGCTACAATAGCTAGGATCATGCAAATTGAAGCAAATCTCATCACTGGGGAGAAAGTGTCCTTATAGTCCACACCTCGCAGACGAAGATAAGGCTTCTTCCACAGAAGTAGGCTCGTCTTCATCATGTGGAGTGCACATAAGAATTTCTTCGTCAATCTCAAAATGACAAATGATGACGTGGAACTCTTCCTCGTGCACCTCTACACAGTTGAGAATCTTGTTGACCTAATGGTCCTAGTGGTGTGCTCCCACTTTCTGGGATACTCTCACTAGGTTGAAGGTCACTTACACTATCTTCAGCGACAACCGGATGAGGAACTAATTCCCCACCTTCGCTTGGAGATAGTAAAGTGGCTTCAACCTTCTCTAACTCATAGAGGTCAAGATTCTTACTCGCGTCTCCAATGCTAGGAAAATCATTCTATATGAAATCGATATCACGAGACTCTATTTCAGTCCTTAAACCATTTGAATGTTCACCATACATCATATAGCCCTAGTTTCCCATACTAATGAGAAGTACTGTGAACATAACCTGCTGAGCCCCATGGGCGCAAGTTATCTAAATTTGGCTTTTGGCCAGTCCAAAGCTCATATGGGGTGGATTTGACTGATTGTGAAGGCACTCGATTAAGTATATAGGCTGCAGTCAAAAGAGCATCCCCCCAAAAAGATATTGGGAGCGCTTGCGCCATCATAGACCTAATTATGTCTAACAATGTTCTATTCCTTCTTTCCGCAACGCCATTTTGTTGTGGAGTATTAGGAATAGTAAGTTGCCTGCGTATCCCTTTTTCCTCACAAAACTTCTTGAAGTGATCTGACAAATATTCGCGTCCTTGGTCAGTGCGAATAGTTTTTAAATTCTTCTCTTTTTGATTCTCAACCTCAGCTACAAAGCATTTGAAACAGTCCAAAGCTTCATAGCGGTGAGATATCAGATACACATAACCATATCGCATATAATCGTCTATCAGTGTAAGGAAATAAGAGGCACCATGGAGTGCCTTTACACTCATAGGTCTGCATATGTCAGAGTGAACTAGCTCAAGTGGTTGAGTTGCTCTCACAGCCTTTCCAAAAGGCTTCCTGCATGCTTTACCGGCCAAACAAGCCTCACATGTTTGTAGATTGACTCTTGTGAGTGGGCCCAAAAGGCCTTCTCTAGTCAAACGAGTCATTCTCTCTTGGCCTATGTGGCCCAGTCTTGCATGCCAGGTGGTAGAATCATTTACAATATTATCATTCACAACATAAGAATAAGAGGACTGAGAATCATTTAAATCCAATTGAAAAAGACTATCCATGCGAAAACCATGTCCGAACAAAACATCATCCAAAAAGATGTCCAACTTATTACCCTTAAAAATAAAAGAAAAATCACTGTCTAATAAAGCAGTAACTGAAAGTAAATTAAGCCGAATAGTGGGTGCATATCGCACATCCTTAAGAATCAATGTGCGCCTAGTGCGCAACTTGAGCTGGTAAGAACCAACCCCTAGCACCTCTTCGAAGCTATTATTTTCCATGAAGATATGTTTGCTACCCATTGAAATCCGGTGATAATCTACGAACCCCTCTCGATCACGTGATACATGTTTTGTTGCACCTGTATCCACAAACCACATAGGTTGGGAATGAGCAACCATCACATGTGAGGAAACATATAACTGAGAGAGAGATTCTGAAAGTACCTTCTTCGGCTCAGTGTAATCACGAGCGAAGTGTCCTTTCCATTGACAGTTGAAGCATTTAACTTTAGACAGATCCTTTTTCCCACCACGTTTTTCTCTCTTGCGTTTCTTCATTTTTCCTTCCTTTGGCGTAGAAGTGCTAGCCTCGCCTTTCTTACCTTTCTTACTTTGTCTTTCGCGCTTGCCATTTGCATTCACGATCCCCCTTGGGCGACATAAGCAAGGGTCTTGTCAGCATCTCGAGTCTCGTCCTTAAGGATGACATGCTGTGAAACATCAGAAAAGTTCTTGATGTTTTCACTGTGGGTCAATATCTATTTCATATTGGCCTATGAGGCAGGAAGGGGCCTTATGACAGCTCTGACTTGCTGCTCATCAGTGAGCGCATGGCCAGCATCCCTCAACTTACCAATCATATTGGACATCATCCTTAGATGTTCACTCATGGTATGTTTAGGGTCTTTTGTGTACTCCTTAAACTTAATCACAAGGCTACGAAGCCGTGTAGTTGAGGTTCCACCAAAAGAGAACTTAAGCTGCTCCCATAAAGCTTTGCAAGTTGAAAGTTCATCATACTGCCCGATTAAATCATTTTGCAAGCTGCTCAACAAGGTGTAGCGCGCACTACGACCTTTCTGATTCCATTTCTGGTAGGCAGTGTGGTCTATTAGGGGTTGCGCCTCAGTTGGCGCGACCATCTCCTTGGTCAAGTGCTCCTCGAGCTCTTGTTCGTTTAGCATGAATTTCATCTTTTTATGCTAAACATCATAATTATCTCTGTTAAGTTTCTCACCCTTAACGAGATCAGCTATGACATTCTTAGTGGCCATTATATTCACTACATTAGATTGCGCAAGGAAAAAAACATTAATTATACATCTTTCTATTTATTTCAAAAAATTCAAATGAAAAACATAATCCTTCATCACATCATGAAATTAAAAATTTGCTAAGCTCATAATCATCTCCTATGTATGTGAGTTGGGAAAAATATTTTTCAAGTAATTTTCGCAATAAATTTCATTATTATATAAGCCACGATATAATAAATCATCCATATGATGATTTAGAACAATATAAAAATTGTACCATGTAATAAAGTGTGCAAGGACTCCATTGAGCGCCATTGACATTCTAATAACTTATGTTAAGAAAATTCTGACTTGAATAATGTACGTGTAAAATTACATCCCCGTACAAGACTTTCTAGAAATATACAGAAAAATAGTAGGATACAACATCTTTGAGAATCCTACTACAAACTACTCCAATAAAACAAATGGAGATGCCGTACAACACATTATTCTCAAAAGAATTTTCTTAAAACAAGAGTAAACACATAAACATAAGTTTCTTTAGAATGCCAATCTAGTATCCATCCATTTAACCTAAAACCAACATGCTCAAATAACAAGTTAAAGGGTAATTTAAATGGATAAATAGGCCACATTCCCATTCCAAGAAAAACGGGTGTAAATGCCTTAAAATTGGGTTTAAAGAAGTGTGGGCTTGCCAAAAGCCCAACAAATATATCAACAAAAAAATATATTTAAATCATAACACTAATCAAGGCAAATAATAAAAATATAATTCATCTATATCATATAGCTCTCCAAAAAATATTTATTTTTACCCACGAAGTGCAAAAATTAATATTTACACATTATTCGTATTTTTGGGACCACATAAGTACCACAAAAAATATTTTCAAATGGCCAAAAATTGAGAGATAAATTCTTAAAATTGGCAAACAGTACATTTATCCCTAATATACCCTCTGCAATTAAAGAAAAAATTGTGTGTGTATAAAACAAAATTTTAAAGCTTATTTCAATAGAAAAAGTCGTTTAAAAATTAAACAGAATACACAAAGGGTATAAAGGTAAGTTTTAACACCATAGAAAAATTTTCAGAAGGCACGACAAGGCTCCACTCGCCGACGGTGACGAACACCGGCCAAAAAACAGCCCGCACGTGCCTCCACGTGCCACCGTGCGTGTGGGATAGCGCTGTAGGTTCTTGGAGCAGGCGTGTGTGAAGCACGCGCGCTCGTGGGTGCGTAAAACTTGCTTGGAGCGTGTGCCGCATGGCGCGTGGCTTAATCGGCGCGTGACAAGTATCATGACTTGTGTGCACTGTTCATCTTCTTCGTGAAAAAAATTCAAAAATTTTTTCCAGCGTCGCCATGTCGCGATGCCAACTTTCGAAGGCCATATCTATCTCGTTTTTAACCCAAATAATGTGTATGATATATCGTTGGAAAGCTTATGCGACATAGATTAATTATATATCAACCGATTATGATAAAAATTGAATATTATGTTCTGAATATGAGTCCTAAAACTAAAAAAAATTACAGTTTTTTTGAAAAATAAAATCATGATTTCTTACAAACGATACATCCAAAAATCACGAAATTTTACGGAGTTCATCCTCAACCATAGGAGAACAAAACTATATAATTATTTTTTAGAAAAACATTTCAAAAAATTTTGAATTTTAATAATGGGTCTCTTCATGTATCCTGAAAAAATCGCAACATGCACATAATTTATACTAGCATGTTAAATGCGAATCAACAAGTAATCATGCCCTGATACTAATGTTGAACCGATTTAATGTGCTATTACGTAACACGTAATGGGTTCGAAAATATACCGTACGAAATCTCCAAAAATTCCGACGTAGGATCCTTATTGTTACGAGCCTCCAACACGCTTGATTTTTTTTTCGCAGGTACGAAAACGGCTACTAGAGTCGAGTTTTTCGTCCACAAATCAAATCCTAGAGCTTGGTGATTACTCTAGAGAGAGTGCTATAGAAAGATGGTTATTACTATGACTTCTGACTTATTGGGATATCTCTAGCCTTTATATAGAGATACAATTAGAGACTGACTTTATCTCAAACTCTAAGGAGATAAAAATTGTATTTATCTCAAACACTTAAGAGATAAATATTCTCTAAATAACTGTATTTATCTAAACTAATAAATACACATTATCTGTTAGTGGACGGATAATGGGTCCATTGACCCAATTTATTAACAGTTATATAACACGTTTTTTTTTCTTCTATCCAGATTTTGGAAGTCCAACTTTTCATGAACTCTATTTAATTTTTTTGTTTGAATTTTGCAGCTACATTACACTAGGGCCAATTATATATTATCACACTCATAATCACACTAATCGATTATCAATTATTACATTATAATAATGACCAACTAAGGAGATTATTGCACCTAAATAATTGATAACCTTTATTGTAGTATCGTAATAGTGGCCAACTAACGAGATTAAAGGCAATGTGCAAAAACAATAACTGACTGGCTGCACCAAACTTAACCTACAGAGGCTTCTCTTTGTTCTCTACCAAATTGTCCCGGCAAGTTGGACGCTCAAGACTGCAGCATTTGTAAAGGTGAAAAAGTAACGGAGAAGGTGGTTTTTTTATCAAATTTCTTGTGTATGAAAATATTTCAGTGATATTAGCTCACATCTGTGGTATAAATTGGGAGTGGCATAACAAACTACAAAAATGAAAATAGCCTTACCTTTAACAGTATAAATAATTTCTATTTTAAAGTGATTGATATAAGATGGCATCACGAGGTACTTTTTATTTTATTTTATTGAATACGCTTATGGCCTTTCGTATAACTTCAGTTACTAATAAGTTTTGCATATTTAAGAGAAGCATAGTCTTTCTTGCTGACTTTTTTGCATATTGTATGTGTGTAACGATGCTTTACATCTCCTTTTTTGTTTAATGCTAAAGGAGAAACAAATCTAGTTGTGTTAAAATTTTGACCTGAAAAGGTTAATTCGTCAAAATTCTTTAATATTTTTCTTATTGAACACGTGTGTACATTCTATTAAAAATTTATATATGACATATCTTATGATCGTTTGTGTCAGTCGTACTTATGACCATGAATCTGAAAAATGATAATTGAAGAGAGAACAAATAGCAATTGGGGCATGCTAAATAAGAACTTGTAGATTCTTCTCAAAGATCATATAATATATCTTAATTATTTTTAAAATATTAATCTAAAATCTCAGTTAAGAGCTCGAAAGTATACACTTGTCTTTTACTTTTGGTAACAAGAGTCAATGAGGAAAATTGAACTAACAACCATTCCGCAATTTATCTCATTTGTCTAAGAAGTTTAGTATATGAGGTACAAAAAGAAAGTCCTAGCTTCATGTAATGAACTATATGTCGTACATTTTTCTTAAGCACAACAATTTCAAGTCTCTTCAGGAGAAGACGTTATTGTTATTCATATTGACATATGCAAAAAGAAAGCCTAGTGCTTGCTTCATTATGCTTTACGCTATAAGGATAAGATATGGCCTGAGGAGATTTTTTTGCGGTCAATTTTTGTAACTATTAAGGTAATTTCATTTTCATTGTTAGCAAGATATTAACATTTATTAGTATCCACAACTACCATATACATTTAGTTTCCTTAAGACACATATATTTAGTGATATCTCTATCGTGCATTTAGATAATGATGTCAAGGAAGTGAGTCCGCAGTCGAAATAGAGGTGCCACAAGGAATACAGTCTGAGTCAGATGCCAAGTATGCTGATGTGAGACATAGTAAGGATGGAACAAGAGCAGAGACCAAGGGCTTCCCTGATAGAGCTTGAGGATATCTACTGATATCTCTGTCGTGCATTTAGATAATGATGCCAAGAAAATGGGTTCGCAGTCGATGTGGAGGTGCCACAAGGAATGCAGTCCGAGTCAAATGTTAAGTATGCTGATATGGGACACAGTAAGGGTGGACTAGGGGTAGAGACCAAGGGCTTCCCAGATAGAGCCTGAGGGCAATAGCGCGGGGTGAATACACGACGACAGCCACGATCCGATACCTAGGTCCATAATTAAGGTCCTGTATGTTTCTCTCTCTAGAATTTTGTAGCTCTGAAATTCTAGAGTGAGAAAGTGGAAATGTTGAAGTCCCCAAATGAATTCTTAAGACCCTTTTTTATAGAGGTTTAGATGATGATGTTATCAAGAGACACGTGGCACTCCCCGGGAGTGACACATCACCGAGGCGTCCATAGGTGCCGGTACTCTACGGACTGTCGGATCGCATATTCACCCGGCCTACTCCTCACACCATCACTCTGTCTGTCTGGAAAGACTTTCTCCTACAGCGTCGGTGTGGCCAGAGAACCCCCTTGATCTAGCCACCAATCCAAAGCCCTTGCAGAGTCCCACATGCCTGACAGTAGAGGGAAAGACCCGTCGCCCAAGTGTCAGGCGGACCAAAAGCGATGCCCTCTGGAGACCTGCTCCTGTCTCGGAGTGACCTGCAGGTTGTAGTCTCTAGGGGTGCCAATGAAATCCTTCAGTGCTGGAGCACGTAGGCTAGTCACGCAGACACCCTAGTGGAGATAGTGTTTGGGAGGAGCCGCCTATATATATCCCGCGGGTGATTCCTCATGCCAAAGCACTCAAAGCGCGCCAAGGTAATGTCCCGGAGGAGTCGCCTACCCGACAGGCTGATGTAACATCCTGGAGGAGCCGTCTATCTGGCGGAAGGGGAGTTAAAACTCCCTGGCGGAGATAGTGTCCTGGAGGAGTTGTCTATCCTCGCGGGTGAGTCCTTATGCCGAAGCACTCGAAGCGTGCCAAAGTAGTGTCCCGGAGGAGCCACCTACCCGACGGGCTAAGGTAGCATCTCAAAGGAGCCATCTACCTGGCTGAAGGGGAGTTGAAGCTCCCTGGCAGAGATAGTGTCCCAGAGAAGTCGCCTATCCCCGCAGGTGAGTCTTTGTGCTGGAGCACTCAGAGCGGGCCAAAGTAGTATCCCGAAGGAATCCCCTATCCCCGTGGGTAAGTCCTAGTGCCGGAGCACTCGGAGCTCACCAAAGTAGTGTTTTGGAGGATTTGCCTACCCGACGGGCCAAGGTAGCATCCTGAGGAGCTGTCTACCTGGCAGAAGGGGAGTCTTCATGCCGGAGTATTTAGAGTTCCTTGACGGAGATAGTGTCCTGGAGGAGTCACCTATCTCTGCGGGATGCTACACGTTCCGGTGAGTGGGTCGAAGTATGTTCCACGACCAAGGCAAGGTGCGCATGGCGTGGTGAAAAAAACGGACCAATGCAGGGGCGTGGTAATGTGATAGAGTGCAAAGGGATGCGACTGTATCAGTAGCGCGGCGCATGGGGGCAACGAAGTGTGTATGAAGACGGGCGTCATGCCGAGGGCACATGACGTGGAGACAACACACAGGTGCGGGCAACAGGCATTGAGAAGTCGACGCACGGGTACGGGCGACGGAGGTCGGGGAGACGACGAACAAGCAATGGGCAATGAGGGTCGTAGAGATGGCGCGCAGGCGAAAGGGCATCGTGGCTACAGGGCATGGGTGTGCACGATGGACATTGCGGAGACGACGCGTGAGCGACGGGTGTTGCGGAGTCGGCGCAAGGCCGCGGAAGACGTGGTCGCGGAGATGGCGCGCATGTGGTGGCGGACGATACGGTGTTTGGCCGACCTTTGAAGGGGAAGGTGGCCGACCCCTTGAAGGGGGGAAGACGCTGATCCCTTGAAGGGGAAGGCAGCCGACCCCTAAAAGGAGGAAGGCACGCCAAGTCTGTTTCACAAGGGAAAAATGCATGTGACTTGAGTATATGTCGCTTTGACCGGATTGTGAGCGCTGAAAATTGACCGTCGACTATGTGGCATGTTGCGCAAAAATTGACCGTTGAATATGTGTCGCTTTGACCTGCCCTTGGGTGCGACCAAAGTAGGTTGAGAACATATAACTTCCTTTTTTATATGTTGTTCTTGATATACTTGTTTCGACTTTCCGGGCATTGATCGGACACTTTGCAAATACAAGAGGAATAGCTAAAACGCAGGATGAAAATATTTCAAACACTCCTGGCCATGAGACCCGAATGGTCGTAGATGTTGTTCTTAGAGAAAAAGATGAGAAAGATAAACTAAGATGTTACTTAGAAAAAACAAATCAAGACTTAAGGCCCAAATAGAGTTCCAAAATTTTCGTTCCTACTGCAATTTCCCTTTGGGCATGGACCTCTTTGATGATTGTTCGTTGCCCAAACGTGAGTACGTTAATAGTTCACATGAACATGGGAACATCAAATGGGCAATACAAATAATAAATAATAAATAATAAAAGAGAAGTGATCTTGTCACACGGATCGTGTACCCACGTCCACCACGACATTGTGCTTGCGGTTGACTATACTAAGCAGACACAACTAATTAATGTTTAGTCGTGGTGTTAGTTTGCTCAAATTTGACAATTGTCTTATGAAACACGTATCAAAGTTGTCCGCCTGCTCAAACAGAGACTTGATAATAATTCCATTTGATAGCCAACCAATTCATTCAATTGTTTGGGACAATAATAAGGATTCCTTGTATAATGATGATTATAATCGCTTAAATATATGTAGTGATCGATATTTTTATGAACACCTTTAGCGATAGTTTTTAGCAGTATTTTTTTTACGTCACTTAATAAAAGACAACAAATATATAACGGTTATTAATAGTCGCTATATAGGAGAATTGTAACTATTTTCTTACAACCAGAGTAGAAATCATATTTTTTTCTTTCTAGTTTGGAGGGATTTAGTCACCATCACTTTCTATTCAAGAATTGCATTTGGATGCTAATTTCTTTTCTTAATAGTTTGGGAACATCTTTGTCACAACCTCTATTCTCAACCTCAAATACTTGTACGCGTTACTATTTGTCATTGAAAATATTTTAGTGGCGAAATATTGACTTTTTAGACAGAATGCTTGATGTGGACATTCATTAGTGGTGTGGAAAATTTCGCTCATGACATGGTTGGTAGGTTGTTTCGCCTAAATACCAGCTGATATTCATAATCAAGAAACTACATCAAATCTTGCAAATATGAAGAGAAGTTGGTCCCTTTGCAGTGTTAGAAAATTGATCATAGAATTGAATGCTTGCGGTCGTGGTTATATTGCGACCAATTCACCTCTAAAGTTGGATGGTAATTGTAATATCCCGCACCATGAATTTGGTGATGGTCAACATTAGTGGCCTGAATTAAAATTCTAGCGACCGTTAGTGGCTTGACTTAAAAGTTGTAGCGACCATTACATATGGGGTGAAAGTTCTACGCTTTTGGTAACGAGCATCTTTTACTTTTGGCGAGAAAAGTTGGTTACTATGCGGCGTTACAGAAACAGAACGGCATAGAAGCCGAGGGGTAATTAATGATAGGTTTGGTATGAGCAGGTGGGAGGTTTAATGTAAACCAAGGCGTAGGCGTAAGAGGAGCAGGTTGCTGGAAGCACAACACGTGACAAGTAAATCTTGGCACATTAATCGGCTCTTCTCTTCATTCATTCACTCAGTCAACTCTTCTCTATGGGTAGGTGGCGAATCATGTGGAATAGAAATTTGGTTTAGTCTTACAGTTTTTAGTTTGTTAATATCGGAGGCAAATATTAGTGGTGATTCTCTGTTTGAGAATTTAAGTTCTTGATTATTCTACAATTTTGGATAACCAGACACATTTATCTTGGAAATTTGCATTAGTATTATCGGGTGTGGTTAGCTTAATGCTTTTGTTGAGGTCTTGAGCTTCAATTTTCTAGCTATAAAGTAAAGAACATATACCACCGTAGTGTCATCTCAGTCCTAAAAAGAACTAGACACACATACACACACACACACACTTACTTTCAGGCTACACATTCACCGACAGATTCACTCAAGCATTTTTGATAGACTAAATTCAGCATCTTAACACTACGTCCTAGTCTAAAAATAAGTCAAATCCCTTTTCTTATGTCCAGTGGTATTCAAGTTCATACGCCAGTGTTTTGGACCTACGGTTTTGGTAAAAAGAGGGGACCAGTAGGAGTGATATTAGTATACATGAACTATAAACTTGTGTAGTATATAAGGGTGATGGTTGGCTACGTACTTCTTTACATATATGTAACAGTCAGAGCTCAGTAACCTACGTAATGCTTGTGAATTATATAGATTGGGTGAATGATGATTGTGATATTTCTTTCGAAGAAACTTTTTTGAAGTTTTAAGCCATCCTGGTAAATACTCATGCCACGTCCCCACTCTCTCATAACTTCTAAATCAATCTGTTGAAATATTTGTGTGCTAAAATGTTTTCAAGGAAACACTTTTACTTAAAGCTGTTTCGAAAGTAATTGAAATGTCACGGAATGGTTTGTTCGTTGGATGCTCATGGATTTTTCTCGTGAGAAAGCAAAACGTGCACTTTTATGGATTGGTTACTGTGCCCCATATGGGATGGGAGAATGTTAGTTTTGGGCCCTTGTCAACGGGACTATATCTGTTGACGTTGATGTATACACTACAAGAAAAACTGGCTATGGTGGCGGTCAAAAACCACTGCTACAGATTGAACATCCGCTGCGAAAGGATTTCCCAGTGGCTCCCGGCCGCTGCTATAGGCCTCGATGCCATAGACATACATCAGCAGTCAAACACCTTTACTGCAGCGGTCAACCACTAGTACATTGATTCCAAAATTGGCACTTTAAAGGCCCCCTATGGTAGCGGTTTGCGACCGCTGCTATAGGTGGTCACCTGAATTTAAATTTGAAATTATGGCAGCGGATCGCCACGCTGCTGTAACATTTTATATGATTCATTTTTTTTACATAATGCAAAACTTATGACATCGCCCACTGACCGCTGCTAAAGACATGCAATTTTTTTTAATTAATTGTAGAAAACATATCGACTCAATTAAAGATATGTAGCCAACTCATCCAACCTGTTAAAAAAAGTAATGTACTTACTCAGCTTTATAAACAAGCCAAAAAAAATATCAAAGCCATGCACTGAAATGTCATTGCATAAGACATTGTATAGTTACAAACAAAAGAAAGGTCAAGTTGCTGTACACTTTACATTAACTATGAACAATTTCGCTAGAAACACTTTCTAAGGGGGCAAAAGGTCTACATATATAGCTGTTCAAAAGATGAAACACAGCACAATTTGCAACATCAATCACTCACATATCAGTCACTATCATTACTCGATCTATTTGCATTTGCCTCCACATTAGCCTGTGACATAATCAAGCAACCATTAGTGTACAACTCAGTTACTCCCATGAAGTTCGTTTAACTTTCTCAAGTCAATAAAAATGTAAAAACTAAGTTTCTCAAAGTGAATGATCATAAAATTCAAACACCTAGCAGAAAAGATACCAGAACAAGTCTTGTTAGAGATTATTGGTAAGAGTGTGAACATAATCGAGCGCTTGTTGAAAATACCATGGTTGAGCCCCTTGTGAAGCATTAGACCATGCTCATGCCTCATCATATGCGCTTAACTAATACTATATTGACAGGTAGAATATGCTTTTAGACCATAGCATAACCGTTACAAGAATCGTTCAAGGGGGAGCAAGTCGATGCATACAAGATGATATGCAGTATATATGCATGTAGCTAGCTAGGTGACTAATTTATGCATACAATATCTTATGAGTATTTTCAGCACTGAGAGTAAAGAACCATGTCAAGGACTAAATGTGTGGGTGTCCTTGATCAACGAAAAATCACACAACTCATCACCAATTCTTTAGGAGGCATGAAAGGAGAAAGATTTTCAAGAAGAACAAGAGATGGCCAAAATGGTGAAGCATAACCATGTAGTTCAACTGCTGGGGAATTTTTCTAAGACTACAACACCACTGGAAAACACCCAGGACCAGAGCATTTAGTAAAAGAAGCACACATGCATGGGTGCTTTGACAATGCAGATCACCCAATTCATTTCCAACCTGTCTTGCTGACTCTCAGGGGCAAAGCAAAGCACAATATTGACCTGTTTTACATCTCAATTTAGTCTCCCCTTTATGCATTGGATGCGCGCACATGTGGTTGTATCGCATGCATAACAATCAATATTTTAATTAACGCAGAAATTCAATGTCTAGCATTACTCCTCATCAAAAAGAGCACACAGTTATCTGCTGCATTTTTCTCAAAAGGGGGAGGGAGATGACTGTCTTAAAGGTTTAAGAAGAGAAAATATCCATATGCAATCACTATGATGCAGTTGGAATTCACATAGTAAATCACTATGTTGTGTGAGTGTACCTGACTAAAACCAGTAGCATGGTCTGTGAAACTGTTCCCTGTAAGTCGTTCAAGAGCCTCTTCCATTTTCGCCATTCGTGCTTTCATTTTATTCATTTCGGCCAGCTGCTCCTTAAGAGAACAAAGTTGTTCTTGCATTTTCACATTGTTGGAAGAACCCCATGTGTTCGAGATATTGGCCATGGGCCCCATTGCCCTCACCCTACCATGCCGGTCCTTACCCATAACCTTGGAAAGAATATCGTTTGGACCGCTATCATCCTTGGGCAATGAGGCCTCCTGTTGGAGTCTTTCGATATCATCCTAAAAGATAAACAAAAATGAAGTCATTATCAATAAAAGATTGAGACCGAAAGATAAAGATGGAAATGCAACAAATGAAAAGCAAGTGAAGCAACTTACAGCCTTATTACGCGCTTGCGGGAGGACATCTCCTTTAAGTTTCTTTGATTTGCGACTCACAACCCACATTGTTGCCCTACCTGGCCTAACATTATGTGTCTCAAACTTCAAAACCACAATAAAATATGACTACATTAAGATTTAGTCCCAAAAAGTAGTATAGTAATGTATAACAAGGTAGTAAAAGTTCATACGTATTCTTCCTCCTTTCGTGAATTGGATGTTGGGCCTAGCGTGTGTGGAATTGCTTTGATGCTCGTCGCATTTTTGCTGTTTAACTTTGCCTCCTTCTGCAATTTAAAGCACATTAATTAGTAGGTATCAAATAAAAACATGAATTATGTTAATAAATCTAGGTTTAGTGGATACTATAACTTCTTCACGCTACCAATAGCTCGCCAAGGTTTGCCACTGCAGCCAATCTGCCCTTTTTTCAGTTGCAACAAGTGCATTTGAAGCTGGTATATCATTCGGCTTGAAGAATTTCCTTTTTAGCGAGCACTTCCAATCTTTCCAACGGGTGTTAAGAGTACGCATTATAGCAGTTTTAGTAAGAGGATCATTTGTTGTAAATCTCTTTTGTGACCACGAGTACAATAGCATCAAAAATTTCAAATAACTTCGGTAAATTTAGGAAATGCATAACTTAATAATACCTCGATCTCCGCCCAAGCCTTTTCTTTGTCCTCCTCTGGAACATCAGCCCACTTGGTGTAAGTAATAGGTAACAGCTTGCTCGAACGTGCCACACAACCTATAAAGGTACCAAGCTCATGAAATGCACCGGTATTAGCATGACCCCAGTTGTCATACCCTACATATTTTTACATCTCCCTCGCCCATATTTCAGCCCCTCTAGTGGGGCCTCGCTTTTTTGATGAACTAGAACCTGCAAGAAAAGAACATGTCCCATGAAATCAATAAAACAATTTGTAGTCCAATCAGGTTTTCACGCAGCATGAGATCTTGTTGATGAGCAAAGCATAAGTGAGTATAACAGCTGAGGCATAAGGTCACAAACATCATAACTGAGTTCTCGCAGGATAAGCACTAGCTATGGCAATTAGTATACTAAAATACGAATAGGATGATTGAGATATAGATTTCATTTCTGGGTTCAAATGCATAGAAAGAGAAATGATAATAAACTAGTTTTCATCGTGTGTGTATATATCTTCAGAAGTTTAAAGGTCGACCCAGCGTAGGTACATATGATTGATAAGCTTCAACATCCTGTAAGATGGAATAATCAGCAACAAATTGGAGGTTGCAGTTCATGAACAGAGAAAAATGAAACTGGGGACTGATTCAGTTTAAGATACTAGCATGGCATGCAGGACTTAAAAGTACAAGAATGAGGAGGCATTGAACATTGTGCTGAGGATTATAAACAAGATAATACATCACACCCTACAGTTTAAAAGTCACTATAGACAGTGGATTCAACTACCACTTAAACAAAATGATATGACAATGAGAATTTATCAATTTAGTCAACTATCTGTAGCAGTATTTCAGCAGAATGTTCAAGATCCTTTGAATGGTGGGCAAGCTAAACGTCAACATATTGAGGAGCAGTAGGCAAGTGAACTATGTGTACCTTAGGGCAAAATCTGTTGGATTCTGCTAGATATAGCTTACCTTCCTTGAAATCAAGTAAATCCGGACCAGAATGTTAACTTGCATAAGCTAAATCCTTCTACGTGGCTTTAGAGATTATATCCATTAGATAGTGAATTTAGTGTTCTACAATGATCCTATAAATGTGAAGCATCAATTTGGTATTTAAGGTTGAACATAAATCCAATTGAAAACGTTAGTTAAGCTCTGGGAATGTCTATGATGTAGCACAATGAATTAAGTGAAGTACATTTAGATCAACTGTACTATATTATGAACATGATGGAAATATAAATTAATAGCACGCGACACCCGACTTACAAGCACATATAATTAATATGTTTAACTAGCAGGCAACATATCTTAATTATGTATGATGGGTATTAGAACCTACCTGACACCAAATATAGCCAACAACCAGTAATCAAATCCTTGCAAAGGCTGGGTTTGATTACTGGGAGAATTCACAAGTTTCTTTTCTGAAACTTGTGAATTCTCCCACTTGGAAGTTCCCTAATGGGTTTTTCTCCAATTCTCTGTTGTCAATTGTCATTTGGATGTTTGTTGAAATATTCATATGGGCAAGATGCTTTGCAACGGAAGCTTATATCTACTGCATGAACACATAGGTTACGGGAAAAGAGACACAATATTATCTTAACCCAATTGCTTGTTGTTACCCGTTAATTCTGTAACTCACGTCTTTCTTTCCAAGGGCGACTCCACAGGGTACTATACTCTAAAGGTAGACACAAAATCACTGATAAACAAGATACACAAATCTACTGCATGAACACACATGTTATGGGAAAAAGGGACAAGATATTATCTTAACCCAATTGTTGGTTGCTACCGTTAATTCTATAACTCACGTGTTTCTTTCCAAGGGTGACTCCGCAAGGTACTATCCTCTAAAGGTAGACACAAAATCACTGATAAACAAGATACACAAATCTGTCACCGCATAATCAGATAACCAAAGGAAAATGAAAACAATTTCTAAATCATAATCAGAAGAGAGTTCAAGAAATCTGAATATTCACTACTTGATGCGAGCCTCTTGGTATTGCCCAACATATTTGATCTAGCGCTAGCTCAAACAAAAGCAAGGGGATACCTCTGGGACGAAAAATCAAGCCAGGCATGACCTAAGACATTGGTCATCGCAATCAAAACTGCATACACTCATATGCAGTTCCACGTGACATACCACCAAATGTCCTCTCAATCTAGAGTCCATTTACTTATTGCAATCAAAACTGCATCAAGACTAATAGGGCAATAATCTTTAATATCATATGCACCACCTGGGAGTAATTCTGACTACAAGATCAAAGTACGAGGATTGTAATAGAACAATGAAGAGATATCTTGCCAATGTCAAAAGCTGGATTGCCAAATGCTTAAGCTATGCGAGTAGATTGCAACTCACTATTGTTGTGTAATTACCTTCTTATGACAATATAGATAGCAATCCAATCACCCCAAACATGGACTACCAATTATGACAATATAGATAGAATAAAATCAGATTTTTCCTTCTCAAAACTCAGCTTTACCTGTGGATGGTGGGTCACTTTGTGACCCCTCAAGATGACTGGTCATCTCAGCATCAAGTGCCTCATCCTCGATGTTGGGTGTATCGGTAATCGCAGCGACATTGGCATCAGTTTGTACCTCAACATTGTGCTGCTCGTTGATCTGGGGAGAATCTCGTGATGGCACTTGTGCGCTGCAACCAACTCGTGCTCGAAGCTGCTGTCTATTAACCATGGAAACACTAGAGACACAAATATACGTAGAAACATAACCAAATTTGGAATAAATAATGACTGAAAGAAAAATTGAAGTTAACCTTTAATTCAGTTTTGAAGGCAATGCACTTTATGCAAGGGCTGGTTCCTCCCGACGCCAGGCACGGCCCAACAAACATTACACAGCAATCTACTTGCTAAGCAACCACGAACTAGAAAATTACATTTGAAACAGGGTCATTCTCCAATGATTTTGTTGACGGGTCCATGTAACAACACACTTTAATGCCTATATTCAAAAGAGTAGCATTACTAAGAGAATGTTGGCTAGGAAACGATGATAGAGATCTGATAGATATCTTATACGTGCTGAAAGTGTCAGAACGCGTATCCACGAGTCAAGCTACCCATCACCCATTTAGAATTACTAATACTGCCTTAGTGTTAGACTATATCTAGAACAACTAAGAGGTAAAGGTGAACCACAATATACAGAAACAGAAAGAAGGAATACCTTATGCGTGGAAGGAATTAGCTAGATCAACCTCTTAACTACCCGAAATACAATGCTTGCTAGCGGCAGTAAAATTAAAACCTGCACAAGTGATTACAAAGTAATGCTTAAATTTGTGCATGCCTTGGTAGGGCATGCCTCACATAATACCATCAGAATACCAGCTGGACAAATGGGAAATAAGATGCCTCACATAATATCATCTCTCGAGATTCCTTTCCGTTGCCCCAAAAGAATCATCAATTAACCATATCAACTTTATGGTGTGTGCGCGTCTGGTGTTTTTGTGTGTGTGTGCTTTTAGAGATAGGGAGATCGAAATCCGAGTTTGAAGTAACCTGATGTAACGTACCGGGGTAGAACCCATGACCAAACGCAGCCGTTTACTACATTTTTCGTTATTCCGTTCTAAACGTGATAATTAGCGACGCTTACGGTTGTTCAGTTTGTTACCAACCTCTCTATATAAGAGGTGTGAATCTCTTACTGAGAGATATGAAAAATGTGAAATGTGAATCAGAAGCTTTCTCTCTCTGAGCTGTTTCTTTGTTCTCTCTCTTTCTCTCTATCATTTCTGAAGTTTCTCTCTCGTCTAGCTCTCTCTCGTCATTCTCCTTCTCTGTTCTTCAATTTTCAGCTCAAACACCATAGCTGAAACCTCCAAAACACCATGGCCAGTAACGTCTCGGTCTCGATACGTTACAATTGGTATCAGAGCCTTTCGAGGCCTGAACCGGAAACCAGTAGCCCACATATTCAACAACCAATTCTCCCTCCACCTTCCAAACAGCCAGAATCAATAGGCATGTTAAGTTCAGGCGAAGCCTCCATTAGAGATATACTTAGGAGTCTCAAAGATCTCATGTCTGAGTTGAGGAATTCCATGGAGCAGACCAACTCCAACACAGAACCTCCACCGCGTCACTCAGCAAATCGAGATGAATTTAGCCATAGCCAGTTCCAGTATTACATGGATCTACCAAAGTTTACTCTTCAATCAAATGCAAAATTAAATGCAACCAGCAAACAGTTGGTGGATCGTGCGACGAGTGAAATGCAGCACTCTGTGGAGCATTTACAAGGTACACCACCTCCTATCATTTCCATAGAATATTTAATGGAGCTAGATGAAGAAGAGGATAAATTCATTGCTGCTCTTCGCTGCTGTGAAATTGAGTGCCGAACTCAAGGTCGAAATCTGACGGAAGATGATATTTGGCAAATCGAGCAATCATACAATATTTCCCTGTTGAATCTCTTCTCGTATCGGAAACAAATGTTATCCGTCTGTAAGTATGCAGATGATTTTCAGCAACTGAGGTCGTGGGTTTCAATTTATTTGGGAAGAGAACCTTCTGAGGAAATCACTGTCAAATGTTTTGTTGATGGTCTCAAGGCTGAAATCAAAGATATGGTGCAAAAATGTAACCCGTTGTCCTTATCAACAGCCTTTTTTGTGGCTAAATACGAGGAAGCTGCCTGTGAAGCCAAGGTGTTTGACGAAAAGTCTAAGAGAATGCTCTGTGGCGATTGCTCTTTTATTTTCGTTTCTGAATCAACATCTCCAACTACGGAAATGACAAATGATTTAGTACACAATTCCGCGGCAGACAGAGATATATTGGAGGTGCGAGAATACTCACCGAGTGTTGAAGATGGTGATGATCTTATTTTTCCTGGAGGTGGTACTCAATTTAAGGATGGAGCCAATCATTATCTTGACTATGTAGAGAAGACACTGCCAATTACTGACTGGGTGAGGCACACAAATGTTGTACTAGATGTTGGTTATGGTGATGTGCTGAAGAAGGACAACTCTATTACTTTGTCATTTGCTCCAAGGGATGTGCATGAAACTCAAATACAGGTTCACTGTGGTGCAGATGGTGGAAAACCATTAATAAAATCCAACAGGATTCTTAAGAATGCCATTAGCTGCGTTGAGAAAATATACAGGGAAATGGGTAGTGATATTAGATCAAGTCATTTTGATGAATCTGGCATTCTGAAGGGCAAAGGTCAGCATGCTGTTTTGAGGGACTGCATTGAGCATCTCAAGTTAAAGTTCGTAGATAGTACAGTTCCTGGGGAAAAATTACTTGCCATTTCCCGACTTGGTGGTAGAATCAAGCGGCTTCAAGGACCCCTAACTACGTTTGTGTTTGATCCAGGAGGAGCAATTTAAGGGCTAAATGATGGGCAGCTTGGGTTCCCATCCTTGAGGACAAGGATGATTTCAAGGGGTTGGAAATGTAACGTACCGGGGTAGAACCCATGACCAAACGCAGCCGTTTACTACATTTTTCGTTATTCCGTTCTAAACGTGATAATTAGCGACGCTTACGGTTGTTCAGTTTGTTACCAACCTCTCTATATAAGAGGTGTGAATCTCTTACTGAGAGATATGAAAAATGTGAAATGTGAATCAGAAGCTTTCTCTCTCTGAGCTGTTTCTTTGTTCTCTCTCTTTCTCTCTATCATTTCTGAAGTTTCTCTCTCGTCTAGCTCTCTCTCGTCATTCTCCTTCTCTGTTCTTCAATTTTCAGCTCAAACACCATAGCTGAAACCTCCAAAACACCATGGCCAGTAACGTCTCGGTCTCGATACGTTACACCTGATCACTTTTGCATCTGATTGTTTGCGTCCTGCGATTGTGTTTGCGTCTGATTGTAGAACGGAGAGAGGGAGATCGAGAGTTGATTTGTTTGTGTATATGCTTCTGATGTGTGTTTGTATTTGCATCAGATAGAAGAACATAACCAGAGTCGATTGGGGAAGGTAAGTGATTACGTGAGTTCGTGGGACACAGGGAACGAAAAAAAAAGTGGGAGTGTCTATGGCAGCGGTATATCCGCCGCCTAAACTTTTCTTATCCGCTTCTATTAGATTTCAATTGGCGCAGAGATTTCGCGGGTTTTTGGAGCGTAAAGTTTTCGGTCGCGCCGAAGCCCGTGGGCAATTTTTTTACGAGCTATTGTAGCGGTGAAAAGTAGCTGCTGCTGTAAACCTTCTCTACCAGCAGCCCCTAATTCTGCTGCTATAAACCGAAGCCCGTGGGCAATTTTTTTACGAGCTAGGGCATTTTTCTTGTAGTGATAGTAATGTTGCTTGTGGTCGCCCCTTCTCTTCCCAACAATCATCATCTCGAGTGAGATTCCAGATCCTAGTTGATGGGGGGCTAATACGCTATGTTGAAGTATATTAATATTGTTATTTCTATTCGGATGAATATTTTTAAGCCATGACACTATTTTACTTTCATTTCACAATGCTACCTTCTTTAGCAAAGGATTATTAAATTTTGAATCCTTCGTGCAGAACATGTTCCCTTATTAAAATCTATTTTGGGCGTGATACGTGCATACTTGCTGGGCTATCAAACTCATTCCTCTTCAGTTATAGTTTACTAAGCTTAGAATGATTTTGCTCTTGATTGATAAAGATTGCGAAGTCGTGGCAGCATGAGGCGGACGCCGAGTATTGGAGTCTTTTATAGTTCCCTTTGTTTATTTTACTAGTTGTTACATAGTCAAACAAGTGGAGATTGTAAGGAGCCTACTACTCCATGGGTACATATTAAAGTATGAGTGGTATTTTCAGGATCGTTATGCTATTAGGAAACTTGTTTTGAGAATAATATTGACGACGTTATTATGTAGATTAAATAGTTGTGGTTCTTAGTAGTTTTGAATGATGGGTTAGATCTTTAGTGACCATACATGATATTTGTAAATTGAAAGATTAGTAGGCCTTAGGGCTGGTCATACTGGCTCATGACTTAATTGTGAGTTCGGGCCATGACAATAATTTTCACTTGTATTACGGGAACTCTTGGGGGTACATTGCGAGTGCCAATCCATAAGAGGAGTGCAATGTTTGCGAAAATCAAAATGTTTTCATTTTTTGCCAAATGCCAATGTTTGTATAGAATTCATGAAGAATAATAACCCTTTCAAAAGGGACCAACAAAATTCTAAGAGACAATAGCAATCATGAAATATCTGAAAATACGAGAAACTAAATTGAAAACTATGTTGACAACTTCCGTCACCTTCGCCAAAACAAACCTTAATCTCCCTGCAGAGGAGTAGGCAAAGTAGACAAGTAAGAATGACACGATTTTCATCATCGACCAATTCTCACAGCATCGAAGGAGCAATAACTGAAAATCTTATTGAAAAGAGGAAAAACTTCATAAACGTAGAGATAACACATAATTTAGTGAATGAATATCCATTGGGTCATTATCGAAGACCGCCATCTTTTTCGATTTTAGTTCAAAGAGGAATAGCCGATTTAGATAGCACATGATTTTGAAAAGAGGAAAAACTTCATAAAAACAAGAGATCACACATGATTTTGGTAACACTTTCTATTTTAGTTTTCTGTTTCAAAAAAAAAAAATAAAAAACAAAAACCAGTTTAAAAATTTTTTTGGGTACAAAAATAAGTGGGTGTTTGGTTCCCCAGTTTCTATTTTGAGTTTTTTTTTTTCGGGTGTTTGATTACCCAGTTTTTATTTTGAGTTTTTTTTCTTTGGTGGAGGTTTGCGGTGGCGGTGGTTAGCCGCCGTCAGTGGCTAGCCGCCGTCGGTGGCTGCTGGCAGCCGGCAGTCGTCGGCCGTGGCTGCTGGCCACCGACAGTCTAGCGATGGTGGGAGTGGTGGTGGAAATAAAAACTAAAATTGAAAATCAAAACTCATTTTTGAAAAAAACGAAAACTGTAGGCCAAACGCGTTTATTTTTTTCCAGTTTATAAAGCTGAAAAAATAAACTTTATCAAACGGAGCCTTAGTGAAGAAATATCCATCGGGTTATTCTCGAAGCCCACATTTTACGCGATTTTGATCTCAAGCCAAAAAGAGGTGGCAGAACAAAAAGATACAAAAATATTGGTGGCTAATACAACAAGAGAAAAATTAGGTCTAAGATGAGTTGCAGTCAGAAAAACGGATCCTTACATTATTGATAAGACAGGGGGAGGAAATGAGATATGTGGGAAGGGGAAGGCCTCTTATTAAAGAATAGGCACCCTTCCCAAGTGTGATAGCTATGGTTATCTTGAAAGACTGAGGAATGGGAAGAAGTAGAGATGTCAAAAGGGCCGGACGGCTGTGGGCTGGTTCGGCCCGGCCCTAACCTTTAGGGCTTGGGCCAGGGCCAGGCCGAATTATTTGAGAAACAGGCCCGGCCCCGGCCCTAACATGACTCGTTTTTGGCCCGGCCTGGCCCGGTCTTCTTTTGGCCCGAAAACTAGCCCTAAGGTTAGCCATATTTCTGGCCCTACACACATTAATTCTTTTGGCCCAGTATTATTGTATACACACATTATTATATATAAGTGTGCGTGTCCAACGATGATCGAATGAGCAATGAATCTGAACATGAATTATGATGATCGTTCTTCCTTGGTACAATAATCAAAGATATGTTTGACATAAAATAAGAATTAGATTATAAAGATTACAATCAAACCGTGAGAAATCATGAGCCTTTTTGAAGAGGCCTTGGCGGTCTTGGATGGGCCAAACTTATTTGTCAATAAATACCAAACCGATTAATTCCACCCTCTTACATATAAATTAGTATTGGCATCGTGCGTAAAAAAATAACTGTTAAAATACATATAAAAAACTAGTATTTATATTATTAAATAATAAATATAAAATAGATAGTAAAATAATAATATTATTTTCACCTTTTTATGAGTTTTCAATCACTTTAAAAAATAATTATTATTCTTTTAGCAACGAAAGAAGAAGTAAAATATCAAATACTAGAAATAGTCTCTTTCAAATAATAATAATTGTTATGTGTTAATATTTTATGAATAAAGCTCACCAAGAAGAGTATAAAAATGTATAACATATAATAAAAAATAAAATGAAAGACAAATAAATAAATATGTACATATATATATATATATATATATATATATATATATATATATATATATATATATATATATATATATATATATATATATATATATGGATCGTGATCCATTGCTAGCGCTAGCACTGTTGCTAGCGCTGTTTGGCAGTCCGCTACATAATGTAGCGGACGAAAATTGGCCGTCCGCTACATTATATAGCGGACGGTGCTAGCGCTGCTAGCGCTAGCAATGGATCACGGTCATATATATATATATGTGTGTGTGTGTGTGTGTGTGTGTGACTTATAATGAAATAAAAAGATAAATATTAAGTTCGTTTAATTGTGAATATTAGACAAGCCTAGAGTATATGAAAGAAGAAATTTAAAAATGAGAGATGTAAATGAGAGACAAGGAGAGCGAGAGAGAGAGAGAGAGAGAGAGAGAGCAATTTGCTTACATAATAACAAGAATCATAGTCATAGTACTATATTACAATTTTCTTAAATAATAACAAGAAATTACAGTAATTCAAACCTTTACTTTGAATAACAAAAAAATGCAAAAACTAAAAAAATGGGCCCTGGCCGGCCCAAGCCCAGCCCTAGATATTGGGCCTAGGGCCAGGGCTTGAACTGGGCCCAGATTCCCCTTCATCTGGCCCGGCCCGGTTTCAAGGCAGGCCTTATGGGCCCGGGCTGGGCCGGCCCAAGGCCGGCCCATTGACATCTCTAAGAAGAAGGGAGAAAAGTATTACACTGAGTTGCAAATCAACTTGCTCGGCCTAGTAGATCTGAGCACATTGAAGTCCCGGTACTTGAATCCCCTCCTCGATATGCTTTATACAAGATTTGGAGGCCGCTTATGATAACTATAAATTGAGGATGTTAGAAGACCATGGGGATTATAGCTTAAGGATGTTGGGTAAGTAATCCTTACTTTTTGTCCTTCGTGTTTCCAAAGGAAGGAAAATAATATTGAAGTCTAGTTTTCAATTAATAAGCATGCTCAAGAATAGGAGAATTCAGCTAGGTATAAGAATCAATTCCAAACTCTATGTGTGATAATGTGGTATTTGACACCCGTCCTCACGCAAAGCGTGAAATAAGAGGTGCTTCCCTTCATGCGAAGCATGCAATAAGAGGTAATCTCTTCGAATTGAATAGGGCAGCATGAGGCTAATTCTGATACCATATTGAAGTCTGGTATCTAACCCAAATGTATATTCAAGAGTAGGAGAAACTCACTAAGTATAAGAATCAATCCTAACCTTGTGTGTGGTCAATGTGAGACGACAAATAAAATGAAATGCCATCCAGAAATAACACTTTAATTTATTTTTTTTTGTAACAATATAGAATGGTTACAAAAAAAAAAAAGAAAAATCGTAAAAATATTTTAAACTTAAGACAAATCAATTCATGTAGTCATAAATTTATTCCCTCGCCTTAATAAATCTAGTATGGCGACAATGTAACGACTTAGGTCAACGACCTCACTATAATGCTAGCCAAAATTGGTACTTGTGAGTTCCATGGTAAGGTTTTATAAGGTCATTGATAAAGTCTCCTACATATGATATGGATTATCACATTCTCCCTTCTTAATGTCTTAGCATCCTTACTATGTCGAGAATCTTAACCTTAGCTACAAGCCCATAATCGTTCTCTATACCCAATGTTGGATAATACTGACAACCCCATATGATCAGCTGGATTTGAGTCTGACTACCATAACTTGTAATAACCCCATTGGATAGCCTAGCGGAGCTTTTTTGAGTCGGCTCTAATATAACTCGTAATGATCGTCTTCCTATAAGGCAATGTCTCCATGACAAGAGCTAGTCATGTATGTACGTACAAATGAGTTCATAAGCTTCGTTTTATAATATGGCAGATTACATAATATCTCATATCCATTATGGATATCACAATCTTTCCTCTTTTTATGCCTCAACATCCTCACTAAGGCCCAATCTCAATATTAGTTACAAATACATGAGAATATTCGTCTCTAACCATTGTTGAAAATACTAGCTATACCAAACCACTTCAAAAATTTTAGACCCGAGAAGGTCTTGACTTGGAGTCGCCATCTAATTTTATGAAATAAAGGAAAAATAAGAAAAATTCTAAAAGACTCTAAAATGCTGAACTAGAATTCTAATCTACCGAAATCAGAGATGATGGATTCGAGGACTAAGTGATATAGCGGGAAGGTGTTAGGCACCCGCAATACTCTAATAATCTTTACTTTGTTTTTATGATTTTTTGGCCTTTTAACAAGTAACACATAAGTACGCATCTATACATGTATAAATGCACCCTAATATAATTCTGTGACTCTGATTTGAATTCGGCCATGGGGGTCAAATGGTGTACTATCTAGTTGGACACACCGAAATTAAAATTATCCTAGTTCAACCGAAACCCAATGATAGGCAACCTAAAATTTGGTCTTTGACAAGAATAAAAAAGAAATGAATTTGAAAGAATCTTTTCAAAATTTCTATTCAATTGATTGAAATTTGGTCGCAGGGATGGAAAACACTTTGGGCCCTTACGTTTATTGTATTCATTTTCTGTTTTCGTTTTCAGTTAGAAAATTCATTCTTGTACTTTTATTATTTTCACAATTCGTTTTAGCTACTTTTTTTTTTTTCTGATTTGTGTACTTATATCATTTTTATTTTCACTTCTCTACTTGTATCCTTATTATTTATAATGTATACCCTACATTTCTGACAAAGTCCCCCGCCCCCCACTCTCTGCTCTTTCCAACAAGCCTCATCTACCGCCGCCCCTTTCCAATGATCTTCCCCATCTACCGCCGACTTGCACATGTCCGACTTTCATGGATTCCAATCGATGAACGCTTGAGCTTTAAGATGAGCAATTGCCGAACCGAAACTTCAGGATGAGAGACTGCCAGATGGATTCTAATCGATGAACGCCTGGGCTTCACCTACCAGATCTAGGCCCTTCACCTACCAGATCTCTTCAAAATGGATGGCTTTCATGGATTCCGCAAAGAATACACAAAGACATCGAGGCTCTTCACCTACCAAATCTCTCTATTTTTTTAAATGGTGTTACGGTGGTTAGATTGGCCATCGTGGGTTGCAATTGGAGGGTGGTTTATGGTGGCTGTGTGGTGATGAAATGGCTGGAAAAAGATGAGGTTTGAGTGTTGAGTGGTGGGCATGGTGGCTGTGGTGTGATTATTTGTGGTGGCTGTGGTGTGATTATTTGTGGTGGTTCAGTGACGGGTCTGGATAAACGTGGGTGGTACATGGTAGTGCTAGGGAGGAGACGAGATGAGGTTTGAGTGTTGAGTGGTGGGCATGGTGGTTGTGGTGCCTTTCTTTTTGGTGGTTCAGTGACGGCTCTGAACAAACGCGGTGGTGTATGGTGGCGCTAGGGAGGAGAGAGAGGGAGGGAGCAGGAAAATGTTCTGTCAGACGGGCTTCTGACTTTTTTGCAAAATTTCTAACATTGAGTTCGATTTTTTGGAAAAAGGTGAAAATAGCCCAAGGGTGTTTTCACGAAATTCGCTACTGTTTGGATTTTTTTTTATCCAAAACAGAACTGGAAAAAGATAAATGTACATGAAAAATGTATCTTTTTTTTTTTATCATTGCTAAAATTGAAAACAAAATTGGATAAGCGTACAACCCCTTTAGAATTTTTTAATCTAATTTAAACTAAAAACAGCTATAAAGTTACCTCGAGACGATACTTGTTTAGAAGACTTAGAACCACCCCGTGATGGATACAAGATGCAAACATATCACAAATATCGAGAGTTTTATACGAAATACTGAATTTCTTTTTTAGAATTGATCCACTAGTTTATAGAGAAATGATCCAAAATTTCTATAGAGAATTGCCTCCTTCAAAATGTAGCTCAAAGGTTCCTTTTATAGAGGTTTAGGGCTGACCGAAATGATAAGGATGGCTTTTTGAATCCAAGATTGTTGATAAAGTCAATATTAGATTAAAAGTGCAAACTAGAAAAAAAAGTTAACTAGTTGGCCGGTTTGTCAAGAGCCGGCTGGTTCATCCTTTAATAGGTTAAGATTCTTTTTCAAATTTCGGGACATTATCTATCTTTAGTTCAGTAATTAGCTCTGACAAAGCTGAGGGGATGTATCAGATTTGAAAATCTTCTTGAATTTTCATCTAAATCAACAAGATTTGCATACATCATGGATTAATTACAAGGTAATTCTGAATTATCAAACCAATCACAATCTTAACTCGACGGTACTAAAACTGAACTAGACTGGACTTAACCAAACTAGACTGGACCGGGTTGGACTGCAATGGACTAAACCAAGCTCATTATTTATTAGTAGGCCTACAACCAAAATAATAACACACCTTAATTATCTATAAAACCTAACAATTATAAACAAATAAAAAGACTGCAAAAATATGGAGTCTACACCAGTAACATAATCGAGCTTGGTTTGAATGTGCTCTTTAATCCCGATGTTCGGCAACCTATCTGGATAGCTCAACTCGAGTCTTCGAGAGTTACCTCTGATACAAGTTTTGACCTAGTTCCATAGCCCCGCCACAGGCGACGCCTCCCTTAAAAGAGCTAGTCAGAGTAAGCACTTATAAATTTTTTGGCAAGGTCTCATGAGGCCTTTCACAAAGTCTCCCACATCCGATGTAGGATATCATAACAATCTATAAAATTTCTCAGCCCACATGAGTTTTAAAACGAAATTTATAAATGTTACAAAAAAAAAAATGAGTTATGCTTTAGTTTTACGTTGTTACGTAGAGACACAAGCGTGCATCACATACAAGATTTGGACCGTACCTAAGTGTGAGATGCCCATTGTTACAAGCTGCGTATATATCATGCATTGCTCATCCTCGTATATGCCGATGGCTTTCTCATTTATTTTTTTGTCTAACATATGAAAACCTGACTACGTGAGCCAATCCATGTATCAATTGTTCAAGTGTCCCCTTAGGTTCCATGGCCACCATGGCCATGAATGGAAATCAAAGAAGTATTATCCCAGAGGATACTTATGTGTCAGAACGATTTTCGACATGAAAGTGAAATTTTATGAATCCTTACATGGGACTCTTCTACGTTTTGCATGTCTATAGAAAAAATGAGAATACTGTAGACTATCGAAAATCTGTAATTCCATATACAATAATGCCTCATTACGACTGCAGTTTGTGTAAGTAAAACAACATACAAGGTCTTAGCATTCCAAGACCGAACGGACCAAGCCATTGGCATGTCAATTACTGACATCTTCCATGCATACATGGTGGGGACGAAGACGTACAGATCTCCAAACATACGATGCCATAGAATCTATATAAACCATGATGTATGACCATGAGCCTACTTACATTCCGGGAGCACTACTCTAGTAACCCTGTTAAGGCTACCCTAATGACATTAACCGAAGATGGAAAAAAAAATTGAGTTTCAATACCTCAGATTTATCGTTCATGTAACATTATTCCAAATAATTCTAATCCCTCGTAAAGCTATTCTTGACCTTAGTTACATGTCATGTATTCCCAAGCGTATGTTCTAGCTTGCCCTAATGCCACTTGTTTCAAAACCAACTGCTCACCCAACATGTCCTCTGTTAGTGAATCACTCCTGGTCACAAGTACCATGCCAAAGTTTTCTACCATTGATTCTTCACTTTGTGAAATAGTCGAAGGTCACGAGGGCACAGGTTGAGGTTTAAGAAACCTCAAAGACTCACATAGTGAGGAAGCAAGGATCCACTCACTCATCTCCTAACTTGATCAACTAGCAAGACCTTGTATGAAACATTTTTTTTTATAGTGGAGACACTAATGCATCGTGTCGTACTTTACATAAAACACTGTACTATTATTCATTCCGTCACTTTCAAGTCCCTAACCTGATCTTTTAGATGCCCCTGTACAATAAGTGCTCAATCAGCATCTCCTGTAGCTTTCAACTTAAGCTTGTATGGACTATGGGGTTATCCGTATATGGCCTCCTAAATAAGCTATGCACCCTTGTCTTGGTCTTAACAAAGCTGACTTAATTTTAAAGTTTTCCTCCCCATAGAAAAATATTATGTAGTCTCATCTTTGCTTGTTATTAATACCCCAAGTAAGATTGTTCGTGTGAAAGTTCCAATCTCAGCTTGTTGACATACTTCGCTAGATCACGTGATCTGAACGTGTGAAGCACATCTTTCATGCTTCAAGGTGCAAAATCATGTGCATACAATGTGTTTTAAAGACCATATGCAATCATATACACAATGAATTTTTGGTTTATTGTACCTAATAAAAAAGTCCTTATTATGCGTCACTTTAAGTAGAAATAATAATGCTCATGCACATACTTCGGTTATGTACTCGCGAGCCAGAAATTTTGAATATTACTATGAACTCCCCTTTCTCTCTCACTAAGCCAGCATTAAAGACCACACGACATTATCAAGTTTATGCATCTATGGAAGCGTCAAAGTAACCTCATTTTCATCAAAATAAAGCAATTAAAACTATGTCAAAATAGTCTATTCTTCCAACAACAATGCGAAAGTTTTAGCCAATTTTTATGCAACCATAATCGCTTGCACTTAGTACATCATTATAAAGTTTCACAAGTTTGCGCACCTAGGAATAGCGTGGATCCTCTAGATATGACTGCAAAGAATATATCTCAAGATCTCACATGAGCAAATTCAAAGACGCATAAAAAATGTAAATAATTTTAATAGATTTAAACACCAAGACAGTAGAGTTACCAAGGACAAACACATGACGTACTTCTAAAAACTAATAGATGAAGTATAAGGAGGTACTTTTAGCTATACCAGTGTAATTTACATCCAATTGAAGTATCCTTGGAGTTAAAACCATGTATCCGAGACCAATAAATAAATGCATTCTCAAAGTAAGTACCGTACTAAGAATCACCAAATGGCCCAATAGAATCCCGTCATTGTTCTTTCATCCATATCCACGTCCAATATCATAGAGTAAAACCAGGGTAACACCAATGTCTCCAAACAACCAGCTACTGTTATTCCAATAATAATTTGCAATGTTTCTTGGATAGGAACAAGGATAGGGCATCATTCTTTACTTCGTTAGTCATAGCCACAAATTGATCTAGATATTTAATTTACAATGCCTCATCGGTAAGAAAAATGGCACAGATACACAGAGACTCATCCTTCCGATGTACCACATACATCAGACTAAAGCTGAGGTCTTTCAGTGCCTGCGGCTACTAACAAAGTGGTTGCTAAACTTGGTGTAGTATACTGATTGATCTAATGGACCTAGCCTACTATTTCTGAGAACATGTCATGGATGCCTTATGTAGCATGGTTGGGAAGGAATGACAGTTGACCGCAGAACTTGATGAAGAAGCATGTTGGTACTAAAGGCTCTAATATGATCTTGGAGCTCAGCGGTTCAACCACATAACGTCACAAGGAGGCATCTAGAAACTGTTAGAGATAAAGGCTTACATGATTTCAGCGTGGAAAGGAAGACTCATTGAGCCAGAGAGCTCGTTATTTTGATCTAAAGCTACTACTTGGATCTAGCGGTTCATCTCTTTAGCCTTTGATCATAGCGATTTACAGGGATCCTAGAGCTGACTCTTGAGCAACAACTACTTCCCTCCGATAATTTTGAGGGTTCCCTTTCCCATCATCTCTAGATCTTGACTCATGGTGACAATACGTATGCCCAGAGTTCTGTAGTGATATTTTATCCTTGTGATAACCGTACTAATGTGTGAGCTTGGCTTCCACGAGGGTAACCATTCTATCTTCACTTGTTGACATGCATCAAGATTCGTTTAGCCTTTCTGGACCAGCTTAGGATCATTTTGAGGCCGTTGCGCCTCCTTTTTAGTCGTACTTTTTGATGAGCAATTTGGAGGATCAAAATAGCTGGTCCAACAAAGTGAAGGCCGATGAGGTGATCAGTGCCCTCGGGGATAATAACCCTACTGAAGGTATCACTCAAGGTTAGCATGCATGTCGTTCACAATGGGTTCAAGGTTTGCTACTTTAAGTTGACTCTAATACGCTGGCAATTGGTGACATGTAAGGAAAACGAGGCACCATAAATTGACTATATTACGCCAATTACCTCATTGTAAGAACCACTCACATGTAACAACGAGTTTTCCACAATTTTTGAGGGTCAATGATCTACTTTTATCTTTCCCGATCAGCACCTGTGGTGTTCTATTCCTAATTAAGAGGTAGTATCCTTGTTAAAGATATCACTCCAGCTAGCCTGGATTCCCTTCACCATGCATTGTAGGTTTGCTACCGTAAATTGAGTTTACTACGCTGAAAATTGGTCATATGTAAGGAAAATAGGGAACCACAAACTGACTTTATCACGCTGGTTACCTCATTATAATAACCGTTCATATTTGACAATGAGGCTGGTTTAATATTGCTTGAGAGTCAATGATTTGCTTTTACCTTTCATGTTCAGTAATTGTAGGATTTTTTTTCCAAGGAAAGAGCGATTGGATAAATCTAACGCCGCCATCCCATCTGCCTGAGAGTTCACTCTTCATTTATATCCCCATATTCATGAGGCCGATGTCTTGTAAAATAGCATGACATTGGCCTTATAAAACTGTCTTTGAACTCATAAGAATGTATTTTGCCTAGTTCTTTTGAGGGAGGTATTGCCCCATAATAAGATTGTGAATCAGGTTGTTAGGTTCTCTAGAGGGCACAAAGCTTTGTTCAATGGCCGACAAGGAATCTTGCGTGGAGTCGTATGAAACTAATCTTATAAGACGAGCCCATAACATAAGTATCTTCTACCTTGGCTATTCTTTTTAAGGAAAACATTGACCTAAAGGGCACATAGCTTTGTTTCTTAGCAAACAACGAATCTTGGGCAAGCCGAGCTGAGACCTCTACAATAACAAACCCAATTTAATTGAGCGTAAACTCGACTGTTATTCTACAATGACAATAATACTAAATCATCATTGTAAATAAAAAAATAATCCTCCAATAACAGAACAAAGTAAAAAGATGAGAAAACGTAGGAGGGTAAGGGTGAAAGTCAACAACATAAACATAGGGCGGAGTGCAAGCCGTATAAACGTGCGGTCCACCAGAAAACATGAATTTGCTTTTCAAAAGAGTACCTAACTTCACGCCAACCCGGGGGGAGCGCGTGTGAGAGGCTACTGGCCCTCGCCGCTGTTACTCGGCCTGCAAAAACCACACAAAAGTCAAAGGACACAGATACTTTGACTATTTTATATCCCCCCCCTCCCCCACCTAGCCTGCATGTCGCCAGGCCTGCACGCCTTTGATCACTTAAACCCTTGTCCTGCACCCCCCAACTTATTATTAATGAATTGCGACAAAAGATACGACCTCTGATTGTCACTTTACCCTCGCTACTTTTCAGCGACCTTTGTTGGTTTAGCGGAAAGTATGGTGAAAATTTTATGGCATTTTAGTCGCTAGAAGGCGGTCGATCACTTAGACTCTAAATGGTGTAGCTCAAATTTGAATTCTAGCGGTGGTGGTTGAACAAAGATGCCTCCAAGGCTAGGGTGTTGCCCTTTGTTTTGATAAAAGTCAAATCATGTTTGGAAAATAAAAACCTTTCTTGAACTATATTCGGTAATATATTTCAAAGTAACGTTCTAGGTGAGGCAAAAAATTGGGGGATTCAGAGACCAGATTCAAAATTTGATCATAATTCTTGACAGCTATGCCTAAACAAGAAACAAATTAACGTTGATTTAAAAAAAAATTTACAACAGATTTCAGACACAGATTGCATACGTTAAATAAGTTTCTTGCTATGGAGAACTTTACTGTAACTTCAAAAATGTTGGAGGTACAAATTTGGAAATAATATTACAATTTTTGGTTGTCAATAACAAAATTTCATCATGTTTATTTTGATGTATTAAACAACAGCTATTACATATTACTCTGGTCATTATTTTTATTATTCTATGTTGCACCTCTCAAATCAAAATGCGTCTTAATTAGATTTTCTCTCCACGCAACTTTTTGCAAGAGCACTGTACATTATATTACTAATACTAGCTTTCTTATATTATTGGAAGAAAGTATTTTTTTGGGTTAATTATACACGGAACTCCTGAGGTTTACCCTAAACTACACACGGACACCCTATCTTTGAAATTATACTCCGCTCCCCCAGATTTGAACCCACATTTCACGGAACCCCATAAAATTGACGGGGACCCTAACTCCTGATGCCAAGGAAAGTGGGTCCACGCCTACGTGGAGGTGCCACAAAGGCTGTAGTCCGAGTCAGCTTCCAAGTGTACAAAATGAGAGACAGCAAGGACGGAGTGAGGGCCGAGAGCAAGGCTCCCTAGACAGGCCGCGAGGGCTGGCAGTGCTACGCAGGCAAGGCGAAGGCGAATGGGGCCGGCAACCGACAATCCCAGCTAGGGTCGGTGTCAGGGGTGCAGCGTCAAGAGTCCGATGTCAGGTGTCTGAATGTGTTTCTCTTTCTAGAATTCCAGAGAGAATGAGTTTTAGAGAGAGAAAGTGGAAATGGCAAAATGAGAGAGTTCTCTTGAAAATGAAATCCAAGATCCCCTATTTATAGGGAAAAAGTGCCGATGTCATCAATGTGTCATCAGCTGACACGTGTCACCCCGGAGGGTGACACGTCACCAGGGGGTCCACAAATACCGGTTCTCCATTGGACTGTCGGTTCCCAAATTTGCACTGCCTTGCCCCACACAGTATCTCTCTACCTGTCTGAGAAGACTGAAGACACCGTGCCGACGTGATCAGAGTAAGCCCGTTGTCCTAGCCTCCAGTCCAAGCCCTTACTGAATCCCACAGGCCTGGTAGCGGTGGGGAAGACCCGACGCTTAGCTGCCAGGTGGACTAGGCAAGATGCCCTTCCGAAGACCTGCTCCCATCTCGGAGTGACCCGGGGGTCATAGTCCTTAGGGTGCCGACGCGAGCCCCAGTGCCAAAGCACGTAGGCCAGTCACGCAGGCACCCTGGCGGAGATAGTGTCCTGGAGGAGTCGCCTATCACGCTGCTAAGGGTCCTCGTGCCGGAGCACGAAGCGAAGCCCCCCCGGAATGAAGACGGCGATGGCTTTCAGGTTGTGAGTCCATCCCGTAAGCATATAACGTGATTGTGGCGCATGGGCGCGGTGCCTTACAGCACGAGACATTGATTGTGGCGCATAGGCGCTGCGACAACTGTCGCGAGTCCTTATCTGGTGCCGGGGTACAAGTCATGGCAGTGTCACACAGGCCTGGTGAAGTGAGTGGTGCCGAGGGCACCATTAGAATGACAGAGAGCCCGGGGGCACGGCTGTATTAGCTGCGCAGCGCAAGGGCGCGGTGGAGTGAGTGAGGTGCCGGGGGCATTGTAATGTGACAGAGAGCGCCAGGGGGCACAACTGTATCTGTAGAGCGGCGCATGGGCGCGACGGAGTGCGGGCGACGAGGGTCGCAGAGTAACTTCCTCCGAGCGACGGGGGTCGCGGAGTGACGTCCGAGTAACAGGGGTCGTTGGGTGGATGGCACGCGACTGCGAGCGACGGTCGTCATGGCTACAGAGCGGCCAAAGGGACGGTCGTCGTGACTACGAGCGACGGTCATCGTGACGACGGAGCACGGTCAAAAGCGATGGTCGCCGCGACTACGGTGGAGCGCGGTCGCGAACGACGGTCGTCGGTCGTCAAGGCATGTGGCCGACCCCCAAGGGTGGCCGAGCCCCTATAGGGTGGTCGACCCCTTGGGGTGGCCGACCCCTAAGGGTGGCTGAGCCCCTATAGGGTGGCCAACCCTTTGGGGTGGCCGACCCCCAAGGGTGGCCGAGCCCCTATAGGGTGGCCGACCCCTTGAGGTGGCCAACCCCCAAGGTGGAAGGCACGCCGAGGTCGCTTCACGAGCAGTTCACGTGACTTGAGCATGAGTTGCTTTGACCGGCTCTCGAGCATTGAAAAGTTGACCGCTGACTGGGTGATGTGTCGCGCAAAGTGGGTCCCTTAGCGAGTCCTGGGGTGCGACCAGAATAAGGTATGAACAGCTCCGTTTAAAGATTTTCTGACACCTTACTTTTTGAAATTTTCATCCTCAAACTACCCTCCCTTTCTTGAATAAAACCATCTTGCCCTTTAGTGTTTTTCTTTTTCTTCTTCATTATCTTTCTCTCTGCAGGCCCATGTCGAGAAAGAGAGAGAAAAGGTGCACATGCATAACATTGTAAGATTTCCTCCATTAGCTTCTTCAGTCTCTCCTCAAACTCTCCACGTATTTTGTTCCCACAAAAAGAAGACCCATATCCAGGGTAATAACCTGAATAAAAAAAAAGGGCAAGACAATGTTATTTGCAAAACTAAAAGGAAACAGAGACGCATTGATACTCCATTGGACTAAGGTGGATGGTATGCATGTCTCGATTCTGCATTCCCAATACATTATAACATAAAGACCACAGTACAAACTAGTTCTGGCTAACTTCATTTTCAAAAAAGTACAACATTGCCTGCAAAATCGTCCGGCTACCACACCAGCAACTGTCCCTGCCACCGCTCCCCCATTACCACGATCCACCACCGACCAACAAAGTCTGGCGACCGCGTTGGCAGTGGCCCTATGACCGCTATCCCCATTACCACGAACCACCGCCGGCCACATCGCAATCGCAGGCCATCCACAACCATAGTGGCACACTTCCGGCTGCCGACCACCACCAGTCATGCCAAACCACGAATGGCCACTGCCGGCGACACCATTTCGGTGAACTAAATCATCCAGATCCCGGCAAACCCACGACCACCAACCGCCACAGATCTTTACCAAAAAACCCACGACCACCCACTGCTCAACACCCGCATGCAAAGACCACCCATTGCTCGCAACCGGTTCGAATTCGGCCGATCTGCTTTGGCGTCCTTTTTCACGATCTGCTTTGACCAATCCAACTCCTGTGTACTAAAGACCCACCTGAAACAAACTCACTCTCTCTCACCATCGTCGTCGTCATCGTCGTTGCCGTTGAAGAAACGAGATCAATTTTGATTCTTTTTTTCCCTCTGTACCAACTCCCCTCTCTCCCCTCTCTCGAAGTCTGTAACCCAAGAGACACTGTGTACTTATATACGAGGGCAGAAATGTCTTTTTATGACTAGCCGTTAATACCATCAAAGAAATCTAGATTTTAGGAGCGGAGTGTAATTTTTAAAGATAGGGGGTCCGTGTGTAATTTATGGTAAATCTCAGGGGTGCCGCGTGTAATTAACCCTTGTTTTTTTTTTTTAATTTTCACATCATCTTATGCCTTTTCACACTCTCATCGTCCCTAAAAAATTATGTTTAGTTATTAATACACTTTTCTAAGGAAAAATAAGAGTATATTATAAAAAATATTTGATGTAAAAATAAACGCTCCCAAATTTTTTTTCCTAATCTTCAATTACCACATATACATCTTCTTCACTTTTTAATAACTCTGTCTTTTAAATATATATCTTTAACTTTAAGCAACTCCTCCATTAACGTGCCCTATCTACTTCTAAAGAAAAAAATATGAGTGAGAAGGCACGTCAAGTCATGAATAACTTAAAATATTCAAATGTATAGATAAAACTATTAGCTATGTAACCAAGTTTGTCATGACTTAAGGGACTTCAATACAAATTAGAAGTCAATGTAATAGGTTGGCTTCAACCCACTGTCTCATCACAAATAAGTGTATACAACCTGAAAATAACCATGAGGAATAGAAATGAAATCGTTCACAGTTGTGATTACAATCGACAGGTAAAAAAGAACAAAAAACAATAAATCCAAAATACAAGATAAGTATGCTTAATCTCTTACTAATTAAGAGATAACTGTTTGCTTCAATGATTCAACAACTAAACTTCATTACTAATAGGTTCAATGGGCCAATGACTAAATTTGACTAATGTGGTTGATGTTTAGGGGTTTGAAACCATGAAAGTGACTCCGCAGATGACATGCAACACAACATGTTACAATTGAAATGCCACTATACCAACCAATAATGTGGATACAAAATAATTGAGAGTGCCAACATATATAGCATTTGTTTTGGCTTAATTGTTCTCGAGTGAGTTTTGTTACTTTCTTTATGTTATGAAATGATTAATTTGACTTTTAAACCAACATATGCCAAAAGAAGACCAAAACAGAGAACTGCAATCCCTTCTACACAAGTATATGCACAGGTATATTGAAATAAAGAAGAAATAAATGCAGAAGACGACCTGGAAAACCAGTAAAATCTTATTTCACATCTCTCAATCTGCCTTTGTGTGTCTAGAAAGCAGTTTTACATACACTTTTTGGTAACTAACCATTTGGGTATCCAGAAACCAATGTATAAATTCCCAGGAAAACGAGAAAAAAAAGAAGAGAACTACAGAGAGGAAAATGTAATGACAAGAACAAAGAAGAACAATGCCTGGCTTTCCCATGTACGCCGCTAAAAAACACCATCTCTTTCTCTCTCTCCGATGAATTCTTCTTCACCGGAAAACATGTGGAGGAAAATCCCAGAATGACTGCATCATCTGAACAAACAGTGCTAGTACCTTGATGGGTAACAAGGAACTACACAGTTTCTTCCTTCTCTTCATGTTTTGCCACTAAAATAAGCAAGAGAACTGTTAGAAGCAGCAGAAGAACTGAAGCAAGAGAAGCGTCTTAATGTTGCAATAACGAAGATCAATCAAAACAATAAAGGGGCTGTGCGTGTACGTACCCAGATATATATGGAGAGAGGGAGAGGGGGAGAAGGAAGGGAGGGAGTTCCCGAGAAGATGACGAGCTTTTCCCGTTAATGTTGTTTTCAAAGGGGTCTTTAAACTTTTCAAAAGAGGTGGGTCATCAACGGGCCTCTTTGTTTCACACGTTGGGCTGTTCTCTTTGTCTTCCCTTCCTCACAACAGTCAAGCATCTCTGATAAGGAGTGTCCTCACTCAGAATGACCATAACATATTTGTGTTTTTTTTTTTTTTTACAACCACCATTTACTTGCCATTGATTTTTATTTTTCTCTTAGAATGGATCACAAAAATTACAGTTGCACCAAAACCTTCTAAGCGAGCACGGCTTCCACCATCAACCCACGCTCTTGCTCTCACAATTTTATCTGCATTCATTTGTCTTTACAATCAAATACGCGTGAATTTTGACGATTCTTGTGCTCTTACTTTCGGTCTTGCACTTGCTACTGTAAGAAGTACATGTACTATATTGAATCAAAGTTTCAACGACACAACTATCGATCTATTAAGAAAATTATAACTTGATAAATGAATTACTTATTCAAAGGGGGATTCGGTAAAATGTATATTTTTGGTCCGTACATTGTGGATACCTATATAATATGTGATCCTCTATTTATTGGATGTACATGTGTGCCGATATTGTTTATGCTGTAGGTCTACGGTAATTAAACTATAGTGGCACCTGTCAACCATAATTCGTATTGACTCAATCTACCCATCAAACATTGGTCGAAAAAATCGGATTAATGTCAACTGATTCATTAATGTGACAAAACCTTGCTGGCAGAATTTTCTGATCCCTTCATGCCTGTAGTTGATGAACAGCCGTGTGCAGAGTAGTAATAGCTTTGTAGCACCAGATTTGGCATGATCAACTTCCTTTCCTACTACCCTATCCCGGGTAAGTCGAATCCCCGCTCGAAAAAGTACTAAATTATTGAAACTATAAAACCACAACAAAATGGGAAAACTCTTTCAGTATCGAAGTAAATAATCGTACTTCCTTTTTGGTAGACACCTGTTTCGTAATTCCCTAAAAGTCAGTGAAACCGAAGACGACCATGTTGCACCAGAGGTTGATGTTCTTTTAAGAGGATCAATTAGATGTGGCAGCTCCAACCTTGGTGCCATTTACTCCTAACACCTTAAGGTTTAAAATTGGAATCTGGCACATTTTACTTCAAAAATCGTTGCACCAGCACCAATTGATAGTTAGACCTATTTTTGACCGAACGTCTTTTAGTGTTTTGGGCTCAAGACCGTTACCTTCTCGTGCACGTAACTTCCCTCCAATGGGGATGGCAACAGGGTGGATCAAATGCGGGTTTCATAATATCCGAACCTGTCCCACCACTCCAAACACGTGTTCCAACCAACCCCGCCTTTGGGTTTGAGGATTTTTGTACCATCCCCGGATCAATGGACTATGACAATACCCGAAGTCGCCCTGCCTGTACTCGTCATGCCATGTTCAACATGACAATGTAAATAAATTTCCAAACACATATTACAACAAAATAAATATAGATTGGTGCAAAATAAAGAAAAGAAAGAGCAGAGAATAACATGGATTGGTTGGCAAGATGGAAACCCGCGTAGTTGACTCGGTGTAGATCGATTGAAGATGGCGGCTGATTTGGATGGTTAAATCAGCGACGAAATGGTGACCATTATCGATAGTCTTATGCCCCCGGTATATGGACATATAGCACCGCCTTTATTGGAAAACTGGGTGGTGGTATGGCGGCTTGATTGAGAATGACAGAAGAAGTGAGATGAGAAGCGTGATGAAGAGAATGAAAAGTGTGCCTATATCTAGATGTTGTTTGAAATTAATTCTTAAAAGGGATTAAAGTAGGTTTAATGTGGCAAAATTACCATATAGTGTATTTATATTAAGAATGGCATTTAATGTCTGTTTACATATGGGGGTATTTCGATAATTCTTGGTCAAACCTCATTCTCCAAAACTGATTAAATCAGAATCCAAGAAAATGAGGATTATGGATTTAATCAGTTGTGAACATATTGGAACAGATTTAATCAGTTTTTTTTTTTTGTTTTTGTTTTTTGCCAATCACTTCAAACCTAATCTTAAACTAGATTTAATCATTTTAGAATCAATCCCGAACAATTTCCTAGTTTATGATTCTAAACTAGGGTATGAATGCGGGGCGGGAATGTGGCAATGGGCAGGTTAGATACTGAGGGGAAACACTTATAAGTTATAACAAAACCTGACCTATATCCCATAACCCAATCACTGTAAAACAATAACCGCTCCTATAAGAGCTGGTTGGGGTAGATATCCACTTTGTACAGGTCAAATTGTCATCTTCACCCTCCAACATCCCATGTTAGGTTTTTTATTTCCCCCGACCAGCTAGTATGTACAATCATACAGTCTAGCGCGTATATGCCCACATCATATATATGTATATAGCATATTTTCTCTTATGTACATGTATGAATAGAGTGAAAGAATGATTAAAATACTCCTTGGTCTCTTAGTAACATGTGCTTACTAGGATGCTGAAAAAGGAAAGGACAAGTATGGAATTGCATGTTATTTATGCTATAAAACATACTTATTGTAATACCAATGTTAATGCACACTTTTTGTTACTACTATTCTCACTAATTCTGGGTTATTTTCAACATTTAGCTAGTTTTTCATTAAACCTTAGATCTCTACCTCGCCTACAAAAGAGTCTTTTTCTCACACTTTTTCTTCACACCAACTCAAGCATTCTCTCTTGCAGTTTTCACTTTTCTATACACTTAAACTTGTGAAAATGTTGGTAAGATATCGGGTGAAACTTTGATTCATTTGTTTGTGCAGAAATACAAGTGAAGCAATAATTAAAGTTGGACTCTTGCATGCATCCCAAAGGTGGCACGTCAAGAAGCTTTCTGTACCGGTGGTAATCCGAAAGGTTCAAATAAATCTTAAGAAAGACCTAGTTTCTACCTCAACAGCTAATCTTTACTTTTTTTGGGAGTTATTCTTACAATTTCTTATAGCACTTCCCAGGAACAAGTAAAGAAAAACCATGCTAAAATATCCTATTTACAGGATTCCATGGCAAAACCAAGCCAAAACTGAGAAAATGAGGAAAATGACATGAATCAGAATTAAACAGAGACAACTAGTGTCAAAATAGCATACTGCTAAGAAAATTTTTTGGCTGGGCTGTAGGAAAGTAGCTACTACCTCCCTCCGCGCGACTAGTGATAATTAATGACCGTTAAATGTCTTTAATGACTTATAATTACTCACGCTGATAAAATTCTGCTAGAATTATACCTGAAAGTGTTAATAGAAATGCGACTAACTGTTTTTAATTATCATTAATTGTCACTGCATGAAGGATTGTAGCTATCTCATGGCAACCCGGATAATATCAAAAGATTTTCCTACTTCCATGGAATCATTCCAGTCAGTATATGGTGAAGAAAACGACCACTACAAGAAAAACAGTGTATGCCTACGGTACTAAAGCGTTGACATAGGTAAAAAGTACCGTAGGCATAGACTATGCCTACGGTAGTGTACCGTGGGTGCTTCTTCCGATGGCATAGACATATGCCTACGGAAGTAATGACATAAGCCTACGGTCATTCCATAGGGACATACATACACTGAGTTTGGCATAAGTCTCTTATGTCTACGGTTTTTAAGATTTTTGCCTACGATATACCGTAAGCCTTTTCTCCTCTGTGCCTACGGTTTTTAAAGACTTTTGCCTACAGATGTACCGTGGGCCTTTCTTCCTTTGTGCCTACGGTTTTAAGACTTTTACCTACAGGTATACCGTCAGACATTTTTTCCTTTTTCCCACGGTCATGCGCGCCGTTGGCATAGATACAACTTCTAGTGCTTTTTTGTTTGTACCCACGGTTTTTACCGTTGGCATACATGTCTAACAGAATTATAAGAAAGATATCCCAATGACACTTCCGTAGGCACATGTTCTATTTCCTATTTTTTCTAGACCCATTTTTTTATTGGTACTAATTATTGCATCTAATTCATGTTAAAATAACTTGTAATTGTAAGTAGTACTAAACAATGGAGCACAGCTAAACTTCAAAAAATCATGTGAATATAATAATCGTCGAACACCTATTACATAGAAAAGACATCAATCTAGCCACTAAATTACAATAGCATCATAAAGAGTTTACCATCAAAATCGTAACCAAGATTCTTAAACATTTTCATGCTCTACATATCTTAAGATATCCTAATGTCAACCACACTCAATTGCAAATCACGAACAACTCAAGGGAACGCGTCTTGCTTCGCATGGTTTGCTTCTTGCTTCTTGCCATCACAACCATCCTGTAAAATGTGACACGCCAATCACATATTACTCGAAGTCGTACAAAACAGGTAGCTTGAAGTAAAAGGGGGGATGCTATACAGATCCAAATGTATTCTCAAGAACATAAACAACAAAAATTAGAGCACATATCCATGACCAAGCACAAGGAGGAGCCAAGGAAAATATAAAGCAGCTGTGTAGCAAATCAAACATAATACTCTTAATAAGATAATGAGAACAATTCAAATTCTCTCCTAGCAAGGAAAATGATAGTATACTAATACTGAAAATGAGCAAAATGACTTTAAACAGATGAATAAATAGGAAAAATAGAATACATCAAAGAATTTACCGAATAAGATGAGATAATGAAGATGTAGGAATGTCATTATACAAGTGTGAATTGTAGAGAGATTTTTCTTTTGCTCCAGGCTCCTCTGCATGAATGATGATTGCTATGAACTAATCTGTGGAAAACTGGAATAAGAAAATAATGATAAATAACATTATATTCACAACTAAAATATGACTAAAAGGAGAAGAACCAAAAAAATCAAGTTCTATATTATAGACAAATCAAGAACGGAATGGGGGCATACCACATCTCCGGAGCTATAGGAGGCTCAAAACTAATAGTCAAAATTAAATAATCCATTTCGATACCTGCCATACCTAGGTAAGAAATACCAACTATAAGTGTAACTTGGTGAAAAAGCATCACCAAAACTATCAGTTCCTAAATAGCCTCTTGTATCAATCATTTTCTTATGGAGAATCGTCTAAGATGCATTGACGGAAACAACAATTCCACGTTCAGGCATACCTTCACGATACAAGACTGCATGTCCACGGTTGACAACATCTGAGCTTTCTTCCAAAACTCAAGTTTGAAGACTTCAACAGTTAGTAATTCCATGGGAATCTTTCCAAATAAGCAGCACTCTCCAACATTCACTGTGAGATGCAAATGGAATCACATGTGAGAGAGCTTTTGCATAAAAAGATGAAGAAAAAAGGTGAAACATGTATTGCCCATAAACCAAACAGAAGGCAATGGTACTGACATGTATATTGGTAGTACAGTAAGGAATGCAATTAGAGCTAGTTTTAGATTGAGGCCACTATCAGAATACCAGTTGAAAAAGAACTTGCCAGAATATGACCTCTCGTTGAATTGGCAATATGGTTGGGTGCAATTGAAGGACCTTATGATGACAATTTGATTCTTATACATATATCATTGGAGGTTTTCTCTCCTTTTCTTTTTTTTTCTACTAGCCTCGTTTGCTTTTTTCCGAATTTTCTCCCCGAGCAAGGCGATGCCGTGTAAATATTGTACAATATAGTAATGTTGATTCCTTTGAGCATAGGTTCATATCATGTACAAAGATTGATACTCTTATTTCAATAGCAATACCTGATTAAGACTGATTTACTCACCACTAACATGCAACTAATTCCTTTCTTTCTTAATTAGTTCCACGCAAGAAAACCCCAAATTCACATTCTCGGTCTATTAAACAGATCAAAAAGGCACAAAAAAAACCTAACTCTCAATCAATCCGACACATATAAGCACGTTCACCTACATGCACATATTTATAAATCTACAAAAGATCGACAGTTCGAAGGCGATTGAATATTTACCTGTGGCGGCGCGAGAGAGAGGGGCGGCAACGTCGAAGTGCAGCGCGGCAACGGCAGAGGAGGAGAGCAGTGGCAGCAGGCAGAGAAGCGCAGCAGTGACGGTAGCAAGAAGAGCAACGACAGAGATGGCAGGTGTGATAGGGCTGCATCGTGTTTGTGTGATGAGAGTGAGAGAGAGAGAGGGGAGCAGATCTGGTTCTCAGAACAAATTTGTGTTTATCATACTAATTACGTACATCCTAATTTTTATGCCCGCTAATTTTTCTCTGTTAAGTTTCATGCCCGCCTAATTAAATCGCTAATTTTTTTCTGATAAGTTTTCATTCCCGCCTAATTAACCCGCTAATTTTTTTGATAAGTTTTCATGCTTGCCTAATTTTTTTTTGAATTGTTTTCATGCCCGCCTAATTAACCCACCAATTTTTAGACAGCTAATTTTGTTCTGAAAAGTTTTCATGTCCGCCTAATTAACTTGTCAATTTTTATGCCAATCTCAACGATTGTGAGCCATGGCTTTGACCCTGTCAATTTTAACTCCAATCTCCACGATTATGAGTCGTGGGCTTTGACCCTCATAAATTATCTTGAATATAAGTCAGCAGTTTGCATAATATATTTGTATTAACGGGTCCTTGTGTACCGTTGGCATTTTTGTCATCACTCACCTCCCAACCCTTACCCCCTATCGTCATGCCCCCCCTCCTTACGACCTTTCCACCACCACACAATTCCTTACCCACCCTTCAACCACTGGTCGATCAACCCCACACGTCCCTACCACCCCTTACTCATCATCCACCAACACACACACACACACACACACACACACACACACATACAAAGAGAGACACACAAATACCCCGTCTACCCCCCCAACCACCTGATCACCACCATCAACTTCCCTGCATTGCCTAATTGCTTGAAATTGGAGACGAGTTGGCCACCATCACGATTACTGTAGGGTTAACAGTAGCGATTACTGTCGGTGGGCAGTGAAGAGTAATTGGTGGGCAGTAGTGGAGATGGGTTGGTGGTGATCGTGACGGGGGTAACTGCAATTTCTGAGGTGGTGGTTGTTGTTGTTGTTGTATAGTAGTGGTCGATATTTAAGACGTTAAAATGGGCAGTTATTATTTCAAAGATTAAAGTCAGACTTTTAACCAATTTGCTTGTGACAACTAATATTTGCTTTTAAGAAAAAATTAAAAATCTTAAAATTTTGGATTATGACTTTGGAAGGCTATTAGCTATCAATCGAACCCAAATACATGTAATATTAATAAGCCAATGGTTTACACTGGCATAACAAATTTTGTGCCAACGGGCCATTGTGTACCGTTGGCATAACAACACTTGTGCCCACAAGCCGTTGTTACTGTTGGCATAACAACACTTGTGCCCACGGGCCCTTGTGTACCGTTGGCATAACAATACTTATGCCAATGGGCTGTTATTACCGTTGGCATAACAACACTTGTGCCCACGGGCCCTTGTGTACCGTTGACTTTTTCGTCACTATATAGCTCTTTTCTTGTAGTAGAATATGCATCATATCCAAGAAAACATCCTATTTACAGAAGCAAAACTAAAATAGAAAAATAGCATTGTCACTAGTAATTAGAAGTAATAATCACACAACATGCAAAGGGAATTAGATAACAAGACAAAATGACAAAAGGGAATTGAAGATGGAGGAAAAAAAACAAAAAGTCAAATATAATTAAGGTAGCATTTGAAAAAAAAAAATTCCAGTTTTTTGTTCAGTACTTTTGAAAACTGGAAAAAATATCGGTATTTGATTGACAATTTTAGTTTTTTTCCCCTTTAGTTATATAAACTAATTTTCAAAATGGCACCGGTTTTGTAAACTCCACTTTGGGGTTTTAATTTTCTATTTTTTCTTGAGATCTACCTTTCAACTTTTGTTAAAAGCATTTTATGTCACTTTAATCTTCATCCCTAACACCTATTACCCAAGAATACCAAATCATTAACATTGCCAACCACCGTACCCATTGATTACCACCACCACCCGAATAAGACCCAACGAAGTCCTAATTTTCAAGCCGGTGTATTACTGTAATAGGAGTATTTGAAACTAAAAATTAAAAACCGAAATGAGTTTCAAACGTACCCTAAATTTAATAAAAGAATTTAAAAACTCATTGTTATGGTCCTCAAGGTGAACAAAGATACCGGCTATCTGCAATATGTAGAAATTATTTTGCAAAGTAAAGTTTATCCGTCTTCATGATTCTTATCGCCTAGTATGCCTACAAGAAAGATTCTAATAACTAGTGATCATGCTCTAAAGTTGGAGGTTGTTCCTTATTGCGTAGCTACTGTGAGAAGTAGTTATATTGTGCTTAGGTTCAGTGATGTGTATATCATACATGGCAGTGAGGTACCGGCTTACTTTCCCCTCGTGAGAATTGTACTAAGTCTACGATATCATATCATTGGTGTGGTTTGGTTTTCTGCCATGATCTTTTTACATGGATCCTCATTGAAAGCAACATTATTTGATTTAACATCATGATGCGTTTTTTAAACTTGGTTATATAAAATTCTTTTTTATATTCGTGCCTTTTTATTTGTTTGATGTTTAGCCATATAAGAGTAACGTAATACGAAGGAATGATCAGATTTAGTTGAGATACTTGCATAAATATTTACTTGAGTGCATGGCTATTTTTTATATGATTGCCTTTTCCTTTGCATTACTAATGACTACGTATGATCTAATTGTTCAGGTTTCTCGACATAAAAAAGTAAAGAAGAATTTCGTTGCTTTGAAAAATTTGTAAAATAAGATGCAAGAATGAAATAGGGTAGGTAGATGAGTCTTTATCTTTCTTAATGCATTCTATTTGTCGACTAGTTTTTTGGTTCAATTCGACTTGTGTTATATCACTTAATTTATAACCTTTTTCTTGACTTTTATTTATTTTTTTATTTTTAGGTTTATATGTTGGGAAGTCATACATCAATCCTTTTGTTGGACTTAGAAGAACCAATATGCACTGTGATGACATTTTTTATGAGAAGTATATATCTTTAGATTTGGTTGTTCAATGACATTACATTTGTATGTTTTTGAAATTGAGAAATTCTGGATGGCATGTAATTAGGATGTGAATGTTGAGGATGTGAATGTTGCATATGGTCTGGTCGAATGACATAAGCTTGTTTCTATCTTGATGAGTTTATAGCTTGTTAAACCGACTTGATTGTTCATTATTCCTGCTGGATTGGAATAGAGATTACTTAAATACTTCACTTTCACGTCTTAGGTCAATGTCTTTTTTTTTGTTGATAAATTTCAGAATATGCCAAGCAAAAAACTAGTGACATTTGCTTAAAAGTGCCCTAAATAGAAAGACATTTTAAAGATAATGCTGCAAAGAAATGATACTTAATGCAAGTGTCGCTAATTTAGCAGCATTTCAAAGATAATGCTGCCAAGTAAAAATTTGGCAATTTAATGGAATCGTCACTAACTTAGTGACTTTTTTCAAAGTGTCGCATACTTAAGTTGACTATTGACCCCATAAGAGGTACTTGAAAGCGTCGCACAAAAGTGTGGTAAGTCTAACGCCAACGTTCCTAAGATTCATATGTAATAAAATATCACATGTGTCCGTTAACCAAATACAACACAAGGTGCCTTAACATTTTTAATTTTAGGAACTCATTATTATGCCATTTAATGTGCAGGTCAAATCTCAACCTTCCATGTAGATTCATTGGATAAAAACACCCAAAAAGAATTTTAACCTTTGTATGGTACACCGCATCATATGCACGACGGCCGCGACGCTGGCATACGGCGTTACCCGCGCTTTTAGACAAAATTTACACTTTGCACCTGCGCATCATCACTAGAAGCACTCATCCCGATCCCAACCTTTCTGCAACACAGACTGTTATGGAGCAAAAGGGTGTTAGCGTTGGAATTTCAACATAATTTTGAGTTATGTTTCAAATTTGAATAACACATTTTCACGGTGTCTCGAGATTTTGTGACTCTTATATGAAACCTGAAAAGCCATTTAAGTTGGTGCCATTTAACTGTCATACATGTTTGCATATATTCATGGCACCTGATGTTGACGCATTATAAATAGGGTCTAATGTCAACAAATTTTTCCCCTTCAGTTTTTCGGACTTTCTCTCTCACAGAAAATTTCTCCACTGATGGTTACTCTGTAATAACTATCAGGAGTTACCTGTTATATCTTGGACGACATAGTTACTGTTACCCTGTATAGTTTAATAAGGAGGTAAATACCACGTTAAAAAAAGAGTGCACACTTGATAAGGCATTCTCCAACATTTTGCGGGTTTTCCCAACAATCTGTACCTCATGGATGATAGAAGAAAATTGATGATGAAGACAAAAATCCGAACCCTAGCCCTCTCAAACCTAGCTCACCAATTATTGACTTGACAATGCATAAAAGCCCGATATTGCAGATCCTGAACCAGTCCTAAAAGCAGGAACATAGTGGAGAGTTTGAGGGAAGGGCGCATAGTTAGGGCGGTGAGAGGGAAAGCGGGCGGCGTATCTATTTTGAGTGGGTTTTGACGTATTGTCCTCGGACATTATCAATAAAAAATTTGAGCTGGTTCAAGAAAGGTATTTTGATCTTTTCAAGCTTCACTGGATCGCATAATATGGATTGACTTCTGGGGAATACACAATACTTACTATAAGATCGAGAGAAGTTTGAAACACTTGCTTGACAAAAAGGAACTAGGTCGACTTTAACATTATTTTCCAAAAAGGTGCTAATATCAGGTCCACTTCAATATATCACTCGCAAGTGTGTTATTGGTCAAAATGTTTGACTTATTATGCACATGACAATCAAATCTGAGATGATTCTTCGAGAAAAGTACGTGGTATAACTTCACTTTACAAATGCGAATATATTGAACCAAATGTAGGAGCAAGAGAGCTTGAGAGAAAAAATTGATACTTATTGCTAGTGAAAATGTCATAGTGTAGAGCAAATTAAAAGCCAGAACGAGGTTTCCAGTAGGAGCGTTTAATCCTGTGTCCCATTATTACTGAAGCTGCTCATGAGGAACTTCGAGATAGTCGCCAGACTGTTTGCCAAAGTCTCCGATGAGATGCTGAAATATGTTTGATGAAAAATGTTGTTAGGGTATCGCATCTCTTGCTAGGGTTTCCCCTCCCTGTTTTTCAGAATTCCCATCCTTTGGCGATGTTCTTCCAGCAGATTTCCAAGCGCTAGCGGATGCGCACATGCTCTCCCTTGAACATTCATAGGGTGCATGTGTTTGTTACAGAGGTTGACATCTCAAATCCTCTTTTGAAGTGTGACTGCGTACTAGTAAAGAGAACGAGTTTTGGCAAGAGATTTGGTAAAGGGCAGTACATCCTTTCGCTCCCACTGTTATTTGAAAGGCCACGGTATCTCTCGATGACAGAAGTCTAGTCATGGAGGTTCCGAACGTTCTTAAACACGAACCCTCTACCAAGGAATCATCTGCATGCATCTCCTTTCCACAGCTTGATGGTTTTAAAAACGAAGAGTTTACATACAATGGAAAGTTTTGGCTGAACCAAACTATGAATGGCTTTGAGTGTCATTGGGCAGATATAAGGAGTAATAGGTAAAAAAGAAATAAAAAAAAAGTTTCAATTATAGCCCAAGAGCATGACAAGTGTTACTAAAAAGTCGTTAGTGACGAAAGTGTAACGCCAATAATGAAAAATGAGGTTTAAATATTAATTTCTGGAATATTAGTTTTAAATGGTAAGGGAAATTGAGTGGAGAATCATATTTTGTCTTTGCTCATCTGCAATCACGAAAACACGTTGGACTGTAGTGTGCAATCAGATTGAAAGAGAACTTGCACTCGTACTGCCGGAGCTTTTAGAAATAACAAATATAAAAGCCGATCTGCAACGGAATCTTTGCTTTTATAGAAGGGATCTACTAAAGGAATTAGCCGTAAAAGTTCTGAAGTGTCAGTTTAGTCAACAAATAATTAACCAAACAGTTTGTGGTGAAAGAAAATAGCCTTTCTAGCTATTACACAATTGATTAGACCTGAAAGTAAGAAAAGGCCAACCAATTAGAGAGTTTAAAAATCCTATTTTAAAAACCTTTAATTGTTTGGCTTGTGGCTAGCATTTTCTACGATGATTAGGTAAAGTTACTTTATTGGTATGTAAGAACTAGCTCAATAACTCGAGTTAAGTTCGGGTCTGTTTATAAAATAAAGTATATTATAAGATTTTATAAAGTATATTAATGTGTATCACGTAGATAAAAAAATTAACAGTATAAAAAATATATTATTTAGCCATAAAGAATAATCTTAGTTTCTGAATTAATCACGACTAACTTAAATAAAATGTGAAAATATGAATTCATTTGCATTGCTCATAACTTTTGATTATTAAATAGCATTGTTTGTTTGATTAGACTGCATGCAATAATTATGAGATATTTACCTATACATGTGTGTTACCTCTAATTTTGTTATATTGCAAGTTGAAAGAGGAATAATAGATAGCAACACAATGAAGCCGCTTGATACTTGTCTTCTTTGAGCTTTCGTTTGAAGTTGTTAACTATATTTCGAATGAATATTTGCTAAGCACTTAGAGTAGTAGATTAATTATGCTAGTACCATATAGAGTTAAATAGCGAATATGATTGTAATTTAAATTAAAATATGGCGACACTATCAAGTATCCCTTTTGAATTGTAAATGTTACATACCGATATAATTCTTTAACTTCAGAGAGTCTTTAAGGTATTACATATATATGTTCCCGAGGTTAATATAACGATTAAGTAAAAATTTTAAAGAAATAAAGTTGCATCTCAAATTTAGCAGGACTTATGTGAAACCAAAAAGATAACCCTAGAGGGGGGAGGGTGAATAGGGTTTTAAGACTACTTTAAAAAAATTGACAAGTAATTGCAAAACTAGAGAGGATATGAATGACACTTGAAAAAGCTACAAACAATAAATCTCAAACACAATATCTCAATAAGCAAACTAGCCAATCTCAACACAAATGTAATACGATAATGTAAAGAGAGAAGGGTTTAGAGATACTTGACAAGGAGAATTAAATGGTTCGGCTTGATATACCCTCAAGCCTACGTCCACCCCTTCAAGGACGTCCCTTGAAAGGCCCTAGAATCCACTAGTATGATCTTCCTTATGGATCAAGCTCGAATCGCTTACAATCCCTTGATGCTATGCCCACATCAAGAACAAGCTTTGACAATCCCAAAGCTCCAAAGCTTGACAACCCCAAGCTTTGATACAAGAAACTTTAGATGAAGAAATGTATACAAGATTTCACTCTCAAGAAGTAGATGAGTACAACTTTAATCTCTAGAGCAAGAGAGATAAGTGTATGATGACTTATGGAAGTGTATATCTCTCAAATGTAAGCTCACAATAAATGCTCTCTTGAAATGGATGAGAAAATAATGAAAACCAAGAGAGATTGAACAATTGCTTTGATCTTTGAGAATATGAAAGATAAGAGAGCTTTGAATACAATTGATGAATCAAAACTATGCCCAAGATGAGTATTTATAGAGGTGGGAAAGAATATGACCGTTTGGAATTAGGTGGAGCATTAAATGTGCCAAACGGCTATTGCAGTCGACTGTAATGTCCCATTGCAGTCGACTGTATTCCCAAAGTAGCCGTTGGAAATTAAAAATTTTCAACTTGCAGTCGACTGTAATCCAACGCAGTCGACTGTAATAGGCTACTGGAAGTATTGCAGTCGACTGCATTCCAATGCAGTCGACTGTAATACCTCACTGCCCAACTTGCAGTCGACTGCATTCTAGAAAATGCAGTTTCTTAGTTTTCAAAGAATAAAAAACTTTTATGCATGCAAGGGAAACCTATGGGCAAGTTCTAGGTATACAGTCATTGTAACGATCATCTCTCTATGTCTAGTTTACAAAGAAGGAAATAAAAGCATTGTAAAATTCTATCGACGAATTCCTTCTTTGATGCGTTCCGTTGAGAGTCTTTGACCGTATCGCTCGTCTAATAGTCCGTTTGCATGAGTATGAGATTGTTCCTATTGCTTCATCAACTCAATGCATGTTAGACAATATAAACATCAATGTTGGTTATCATCAAAACCAAATATAATCCTACGTTAAATAACCGTAGGGTTAACATTATGTATGCACCTTATTATTTCGAATAAGGTATTACCTTTTACAAAAATAAATTCAACGGATGATCATATAATATCCAATATTTTATGTATATATTTTTCTTTAATTCTTGTAAGATGCTAGTAATAAGAATATTCAATTGATAAACATGATATGTCCTTATTTTGGAGTGTTGAAATTATTTTTTACATCTTTTATGGCTATTATTTGTCGCCAAATTATAGTTCCTATACTTACTAAATGCAACCAATGATATTTTCTTATAAACTACATTTGTTTTATCACAACATAGTCTAACATTTATATACCATAATATGTCAGGCTAAAGCTATAATTATAATGAACTTGCAAAGGATAACAAATATCATTATATTAGCCTAATATTATAAACCAAGTGTTTATCAACTATCTGCTGGTTAACTCGCACATTAGTCATCAGCTATGGTTGTAATCAATTCCATCATAATCAGTATTAAGTTTTGATGCTTATAAGTTGTTTAAAATTTACTAATTAGTCTTTATTTTAATAAAAATTTTATCAATCATAACTGAAAAAAGTCTTTTTATTGATCATAAGGGCTCTATATAATAACGAATTCGTAAATCATTAGATTTGTGGAATTAGACGGAAATTTTGTTGCATTGTAAAGGTTTTAAATGTTCTCAAAATAAAGTAATTAATTGTACCTTATTTTTTTTCTTTTAAAGCATATATGATTTGTTTTCAAAATTTCATCTATGCGATATAGCCACTTGTTGATCGCGGTCATATCAAAACAAAAAATTATTCTATAAATTGATTATTGATCTTATACATAATGTAGAGTATGACACTCCATTCTCTACATAATGTATAAGATCAATAATCAATTTATAGAATAAGTTTTTGTTTTGATATGACCGTGCGATCATATTAAATTATCATAAAAAAAATTTATTGTAACATATTTTAATTTTTTCTACTAAATTTCATATGTTATTATTTTTCTAGATACATGATTTTTTATTTTTGTATGAGAGAGTTAGTTTTAAGGACATTGTCAAAATTAAATACTAATAAAATTAGTACACTTACAGTTTTAGAATTAATTTTCACATTATATAAGGCTTCCTAATATAGCCCTCATATATTTTTGCAAAAATAAAAACTTAAAAACAATAAAATTTGCATGCGTTTAGAAACACTAACATGTTTACTCTATAACTTTAAATCCTTTTCAACTTTCTGATTTACGAATAAGTTTTATCATTACTACAGCTTTTATTAACAATAATTGCACTGTTATTTGCTGATAGTGTGGTCCCACTCAAAAAATCCAGTCAATTTTTTACTTTACGAAAAGATTCTAAAGGTTATACATTATATTTATAAATCTTTACATCCATTACGGTAAATAAAATAAATATGAACCAATCTTAATCGTGACCTCATTTGTTTCTCTCTTATTGTTATTTTCATTTTTTAGATATATGAACTTTTATATTCATATTAGAGAGTGATTTTAAGAATACATGCAGTAGTTAAAGTTAAGTCGTAATATATTAGTTCATTAATTAGCTAGAGTTTTATAAAGCTCAAAATTAGTTTTTTTTTTCAATTATATAAAGCTTATTGATATGCAAATTAACTTATCAGGAAATAAAGACCTCATTAAAGATATATTTTAGACCTTTAGAGACAATTATATTGTTCATGATTTTATTTCTCATCGAAAACATAATTTGATGACATATCATATTTTTTGCATCTTAAAGTTCTTAAATGTTCTCAACTATAGTAATTAAGAATAAGTTGATTTGATTGCGCAAATTTTCTTCTAGTTCATATGTGATTCTTTTCAAAATTGTATTTATGCTTATATAGCTATTTTGTTGATCGTGCGGTCTTATCAAATCAAAGAATTATCATATAATTTGATTAATGATTTTTTATACTACATATATAAATGTTTGTAATTATGTTATGTGTAAATACATACACATTTAGTAAAATATAATAAGTTTTATTTCCTAGATACATGATTTCTTATCTTCATAAGAGAGAGTTAATTTGAAGAACATGGTAGTCAAAATAAAATTCTAAAAAATTAGCATATTTAGAGTTTTAGAAGCAAGATTAAATAAACTTAAAAATAAGGATCACATCAAAAATAATATTTGCATACCTTTAGATACATTGTTATGTTTAGTATATAGTTTTAAATCATTTTTAACTATCAGATTTACGAATAAACTTTGCCATTATTGGAATTTTAGTTAATAATAATTCTATAGTCATTTGTTGGTCAAGTGGTCCCACAAAAAAAAAGATTACTTCAAATTTTTTATTGTACCAAAAAGAATCTTAATGCTATATATTATATTAAACAAATTTTTACTTTGACCACGGTAAGTATATACTATAATACAATAAATATGAAGCAATTGTTAAATTATTTTTATTGTTTCAATCTCAATTGTAGCATCTTCTTCTTCTCTCTTCTAAGTCTAATATGTTATTTTCATTTTGCAGATACATGAATTTTTATGTTCATATTAGAGAATGATTTTAAGGGTAAAATAGTTAAAATTAAGTCATAATAAGTTAGTTCATTAATTAATTAAGGTTTCAAAATGCTTAAAATTAGTTTTTCAATTATATAAATCTTATTGATATAAAAGTTAACTTATGAAGAATAAGGACCCTATTCAAGATAATATCTGAGCCTTTCAAAGACACTTATAATGTTTATAATTTTATTTTACATAAAAATTATGATCTAATGACATTTTATATTTTTGCATCTTAAAGGTTTGAAATGTTGTCAAATATAGTAATTAAGAATAGTTTGATTCAATTGCAAACTTTTCTTTTCTACTACGGATATGATTTATGCTTATATAGCCACTTTGTTGATCTTACTGTCTTATCAAAGCAAAAAATTGTTTTATAATTTTATTATTGATTTTATATGTTATATAGGTAATTCTTTTCAAGTGTCGTTATATCATTACTTTATAAATACTTGTGAAGCTTAGATACTAAAAATAGTGTTCAAATATTATTTTCTTTTGATTATCATATTAACTGTAGATGGTTCCATTGGAGAGTCGAACCCAACTAAATCTTAGATGGTTCCATGGGATGTAGCTACTTCACATCTTTCTGGCTAATGCTGTACTAATTTTGCCACTAATTCTTTGCTTCTAGTGACAAATGTATATATATCTACATGCAAACATAAGCTTACACTACAATCTACTAGTTCTAATACAGTTCGTTATGTTAGCTTACGTTTTTCTAAGTCACATTTCAATTACTTTTTTTTTTTTGAAAATTCTGTTTATATATTCATATTTATCCTTTTCTCAAGAGATGTTAATTAACTACTAAATTAAATCTTGCAACGATTCTCTTTAAGACTTAATTGATTTGATATGTCCCTTTTCCGATACCTTTCCTCATTAATAAACGTTAATATTGGTCACCGTGCTGCGTCGATGTGGTCGTTTCATTAATATTATTTGTCTAATCTGTTCTTTTTCACCTACTTTTGAAGTGTGCTTTATCTATTCTATTCTTGTAAGTGCCTTCTATTAAAGTTACTGTACAGTGAAAGAAGCCCTACGCCGCCGGCTTTTTTCTTCTTTCGTTTCGGCTGTAGTGATTGTCTTCCCAACAACGAGGACAATAAATTCAGCCCATTCTGGGCATCTAAATGTTTACGTATCAAAACTTGAATACTGAATTCATTTTTGTTAATCTTTTCACCCGTACTTAGTATAATTTTATGCTCATATGGATTCGGACTCAAGCGATTCAATTTTCATTAAATTCGCCCTTTCGTCCTCATTGATTATGGTTTAAAATCGAATATTTTCTAAAATATTTAAACTATTCCCCATAAAATACAAATTTTGATACTTTGTGGCTCTTATGCCTGTGATCACTGAACTCCTCTAAATTGAACTAATATTAAGAATTTATATGTTGTTATAATATTGTCATGTCATGATATTATAGGTCGATTGCAATCGGTATACAAACTTTGAACTTAGAGTCTTTATGTGATTATGTTAACGTGCTTTAATTTATGCTCAAGCGTTATGTGTATTTGTATGGAATTCGATGATTTTGTCACTTGTTTGAATATACTTCTTTGACTTTAATTTAACTTTAGTTGGGTTAATATTTTCAAATGAGAATATTCGTCGTGCTAAGACTATTTGCAACTTTGGGTCTATATGCTGCGTCCATGACTCATCTATACACTATTGGATACATATGTTGTACTCCTTGTACGTGTGTTATCTTTACTGAGTTTTGTGCTCATTTCCCCCTTTCTCCTTCTATTTAAGGTAATTGAGTTGATACGGCTTAGAAGACTTAATGCCTATACACAAATTTGGGGTTTCATCGAGACCTTTTTAGTGTCTCGAGAAAAAGAAATTTATAGTAGTTTAAGAATTTTAGTTGCAATTAATGCGAGTGCTTTGATTTAGATTACATTTTAGAGCTCCAATTACTTTTTTTGAGCTTATATATTCTAAAATATTTTGTATTATATTTTCTGTAAACAAGCATATTATGAAAAAATATGTGAAGGTTCGCCTCCAAGCTGGCCGGAGACGTGACAATTATGATCAAGAACAATCCTGCATGGATAAAAACAATCGGCAAGAGAGTCCTTATAGCTTCTCAAAGTAAGTTTATAAGTATATAAACACTATGCTCTTTTTAGTCGCTAAATAATAAGTTCATTTTATGTTCTTAACGACAAACTTCACACAATACGAACACTCTTAAACTTTACAATGGCATTATGCATATGATATTCCTCACAGGAACTGACATTCAATCTAATTAGTAACTCTGTACATTAACAGGTACAGTGCTAGTAGAAATTAAAAGTAACTGTGAATGTCTAGAAGTGACACTTTTGTCAAAGGCCCTAAATGACAACAATGAAATGTTGTGGGTAGGTTAAGAGGTCCCTCGACATGATTCCCCAACAAGGAAAAAGACTAATTACGGACGACTTTTAGGGATGATGCGCCGATGCGGCTGCTCAAGCCGGTTTCCGGGGAGCTACATTTGGCCGGGACCCACTTTCGATTGTCCCGAAGTTTGTCCCAGCAGATTTGTAAAGTGAAAAACAATACATTTGATCCCCGAGGAGGAGAGCTGTTCAAAGAGAATCTTGCTTGCACCTGGTCTTCAAACAAACTATTAGAAAACTTTTGCTTTTTCTAAATTATCTTGGGAGTAATTAACCAAACTAGCTAGATGGAGTGCAAGTTCTCAATCAAACCAGTTATGGATCAAAGGAATAACAACCTGATTAGCAGCAGTGTTCCAGGAGCAACAATATATACCATTTTGCAAGCTTTTGCAACTATTTAAGGAACAAACGCCATTTGTTTTGATGACTAAGACGAGCGTGCCAAAGCTGAAGAGACTCGCTTGCCAGGATGTGCCTGAGGTACAACAGTTAGTTCTCTAAAATGAAAAGATTGGAAGCTTGTACAATCCATCGGAAGTCGGGCCTCATGCATCAACATCTCCATTTTGACGATCCTTCACAAGGAGAAAACCTGAACTAAACTTAAAAACAGTAAGAATTTTGAGTGGATATTAACGGTGAGTTTTCTAGCAGATAGAAAACTTTTAGAAATTTGACGAACTTGAAGAAGATTGTAATGTCTGAAGTTTCTGTCTGAAGAGTACAGAGGAACTACTAGTGATGCACGTGAAGACTTATCCATTACCTACACGAAGGTTATAGCTGCGTTTGTAGGCATCAAAACTTGAAGAATTTGAAGCTTAAAAGTAGTGTTGTGAGTCGCAACAGTGTCATGATACAATCAGTCCAAAAGGAGTTGTTGTTATGGTGGTTGTCATGTTGATTGTCGAAGATTATTCAATATGTATTTGGACAATTATTCCTGTTGTTGGAAGGTGGACTATGGCGATAGAGATAATGAACATCAATTGGCTTGAGTTGCTTGCAGATTTGACATGATGGAAAATGCATGTTGGAGTTGTTGTTTAGTTTTTCCCATTTATTGACAACCTGACGTAATAAGATTGCTGGGCTGATCATTACAGGGTACAGTTGCGGGGGGTTTGACGATGATTGATGGTATTCCGACAGTGGTTGCCTTGGGCAAGTTAAGCGAAAGCTTATGTCCGACGGGGTGGGAATCGGCGGTTGTGATTCTATAACTCTGCAAAACGTTGGGTAATTCATGGTAAGAGGCCTGTTCAGGACGGCCGTGAAGGGCACCAACAATTTTAGAGTAGTTGGGGCCGAGATTCCGAAAAATGATGGCATTGAGTTTTTCCTCAGGAAAAGGTTTGCCCGCAGTCAGGAAATTGTCTGCCAGGTATTTGGCGTGTCTGAGAAATTGAGAAATGCACATTTCTATTTTTTCTTTTGAAGGTTCTGAAGGGCGGTCATCGGAGGGTAAACCAAAGGCTTGTGCAATGGAACCCAAGTTTCATGAGAGGTGGTGACCCCAATTACATGAGTGTGTACACCCGGAGAGTGAAGTAAGAATCCAACTGATATCTCAATTGTGTTTGTGAGTCCAATCATCATAAGCAAGTTTAACGGCTCGTTTCGTGGTGTTTATGCAAATGATTGGTCATGGAGTTGTGACATCGAAAATTTTCAAAAGTTTGGCAGCGTATTAGAGTATGGGGAGTATTGGAACATAGCTTTTCTCGTATGCGACAGTATTGTTTTGTTCATCTTCAATATGCATCACCTTCACCTGTGACTCCAACAGCGAGCAATGGAATGCCTTTATCTGATGATGAATGAGATTGCAATTGACCTGCTGATAGCTTGGAGATTCAGCTAACCGAGAAAATTTTTAAACGTAAATAGAAACAGTAATACTTCAAAATATTCGTGTTTATGTATAAGTTCTTTTTCACTCTTATAATTACTATTAGTACATGACGGCTTTTTAGCATGACTAATTATACATTACTAGAGACTGTTAATACACCATGCATCGGAGTTGGTTGGTTCCACAATATCAATTGTTCTAAAACATTAACCTACTGACTAATCAAAAGATGTCGATTGTATCTCACTTATATGTTATTACCAACTTCTTCTTGTGGTAGTTTATATTGAAAGCAATGAATAAATGTTCGGCTGACTTAGGGAGAAACTGGTTGGAGTGAGTTTAATGGTGCGAAGCTTGTGCGAGTCATTAAATGAGGACGAGGAGCAAATAGCAGCGATGGAGGTTGGGGAGGCTGTAAAATGAAGGAGTTGTATACCATAACAAACGAAAATGATTTCTCCCCCAATCTGTATCGAATGACTTTATGTATATATATGCGTTGAAACGTGTTCCCAACCTACTTTGGTAGCACCCAAGGGCTCAGGAGTCCCGTTTTGTGCGACACGTCACATATTCAACGGTCAACTTTTCAACGCTTTCAACCGGTCAAACGACACATACTCAAGTCACGTGCATTTGGCCCTTGTGAAACAACCTTGGCATGCCTTCCCCCTTGGGGGTCGGCCACCTTTCCCTTAAGGGAGTTGGCCACCTCCCCCCCTTAGGGGTCGGCCACCTTCCCCCTTAGGGGGTCGACGTGCCTCCCACCTCTCATTCAACACATGCTCTCCCTTAGCCTGGCCCACGCCAGCACATCGTCTCTGGGACCCCTGTAGCTCGCACATGTGCGCCGACTCTGTGATGCCTGTTGCTTGCTTGCTGTCTCCGCGACCCCCGTTGCCCGCGCTTGCGCGTCGACTCCATACACAGATACACATTCTGCCGTGCCCATGCATCGCCGCTGATACAGCCTCCCCCTCAGGCTCTCTGTCACACTACCGTGCCCCCAGCACCTTACACACATCGCCGCGCCCATGCGCTGCGTCGCTGATACAGCCGTGCCCCTTGGCTTTATGTCGCACTACCACGCTCCTTACGTTGGTCCATCCTTTCACCATACCATGAGCACCTTGCCTTGGTCGTGGAACATGCTTCGACCCACTCTCCGGAGTGTGCAGCATCTTGCGGGGATAGGCGACTCCTCTGGGACACTATCTCCATCAGGGAGCTTTTTAACTCCCCTTGCGCCTGGTAGACGGCTCCTCCAAGATGTTACCTTGACGCACTTTGAGTGCTCCGACACAAGGAATCACCCGCGGGGATAGGCGACTCCTCATGGACACTATCTCTACTAGGGAGCTTTTTAATTCCCCTTTTGCTAGGTAAACAGCTCCTCCGGGATGCTACCTTGACGCGCTCCGAGTGCTCTAACACAAGAACTCACCTGCGGGATAGGCTCGCTCTCTAAGACACTATCTTCACTAGGGAGCTTTTTAACTCCCTTTCTGTCAGGTAGACGCCTCCTCCAGGATGCAACCTAGGCCAGTCGGGTAGACGGCTCCTTCGGTATGCTACCTTGACGGGCTTTGAATGCTCCAGCACAAGGACTGTAAGGATAGACTCGCTCTTTAAGATAATATCTCTACCAGGGAGCTCTAAGTGCTCCGACACGAAGACCCCCTTCCGCCAGGTAGATGGCTCCTCCAGGATGCTATCTTGAATGGCAGGATAGGTGACTCCTCAGGAACAAAATCTCCGTCAGGGTGTCTGCGTGATTGGCTTGCGTGCTCCGGCACTGGGGGCTTCAGTGACACCCCCAGGAACTATGAGCCCCGGGTCACTCCTAGACTAGAGCAGGTCTTCAAAGGGCATCGTGCCTAATCCGCCTAACAGTCGGGTGTCGGGTCTTCCCTACCACTGCCAGGCCTGTGGGACTCTGTAAGGGCTTTCATTGGCGGCTAGATCAAGAAGGTAGCCAGTCTTGCCAGACAGACGGAGCAACGCTGTGCGGGACAGGTCGTGTGAATATGTGATCTGACAGTCCATGGAGCACCGGCACCTATGGACCTCTCGGTGACGTGTCACTCCTGGGGAGCGCCATGCATCGGTTGATGACATCATCATCTCAACCTCTATAAATAGAGGCCTTGAGAATTCATTTAAGGATATCTCAGATTTTTAGATTCACAAAACTCATTCACATTTTCACTTTCTCACTCTAGAAATCTAGAGAGAGAAACATACATGACCTTGACTCTGGACATAAGTATCAAACTGTGACTGTCATCGTGTATTCACCTCACGCCATTGCCTTCGCAGCCATTGCCTTCGCAACACTGTTACCCTTAGGCTCTGTCTGGGAAGCCCTTGGTCTCTGCCCTTGTTCTACCCTTGCTATGCCCCATGTCACTCTGCTTAGCATCTGACTCGGACTATATTCCTTGTGGCACCTCCACGTTGACTGCGAATCCACTTTCATTGGCATCAAAACTACAATACTATCTCCAACAGAAGCTAACTTCTGTTACACAAAACTGGGAAGAAGTCTCATCTATAGAAAAGAACAAATGTGACACACTGAAGTAACAAGACGAGGCTTGGATATGAAGCCATGCAAAGCATGAAAGGTGTATTGCACTAATACGAACTAATGGATTGTTTAAAGGTAGATAATTGAAAACAAAAAAGGTTGTATAACCCCCTTTATGCCCATAAGCTCGCTTTGAATCTAAGCATGAAAATCAAAACGCTGATGTTCATTACAGGAAGTCACACGTACAAGAACTAGAAAGTACCTGATGGATCTAACTCTAGGGCATGCCTTATGAGTAGGAAACTATACATGGATTTTTGTGTGGTAATGTTATAACAACGCAACTTAGAAGGAAAAATTGCATAAAATACCCCTATGGTTTGAGATAGTTACAAAAAGATCCTCGTTGTTACAAAAATTACAAAACGACACCTGTGACGAAAAACCCTTGTATTTAAACCTTAGCATTGTCTCTGTACACCAGAATTCTTGGGCAGAGGGGCAGCATCACCACCCCAGCTACACTGTCACGGTGCCACCACTCGAGCTTGCCCTTCATCGACCAGAACAAGCCCTTTCTCTCTCTTAAAATCACGTAGCCCCTACCACCACTAGCCAGCCATGCTCGACGTCTCCACAGCCCTGCACTGATTTATAACATTGCGATCTAGGGTTTCAACCCCAATCAAGAGGTTTCAATTGCAATCTGGGGTTTCAATCACAGATCTAGGATTTTAAAATTGTAGATCTACAATTACGCCAGGCATTTGTGCCATTAAGGTTGGATTGTTGATGTGGGTATGTGGTGTTTTAAGCGTGGTACAGTGGTGGTGTACGGATGGCGGCGGCTGGACTGGGCGGTGATGGCGTTGGCGGCGGCAATGCCTGGCGTAATTGTAGATCTAGGTTTTTTTTTGAATTCTTGGTTTTGGAAGCTTGAGGCTTGTGGTTTGTGAATCAACAGGTGGGCAGTGCAATTGGCTAGGGTTAATAGCAGAATTTGGTGGCAGCACAATTGGCTAGGGTTGATGGCAGGCTTGGCGGCGACGCAAGTGGCTGGGGTTGATGGCGGGGCTAGCGGTAATTCAAGAGGTTGGGGGTGATGACAGGATGGCGATGCGGAGTTCGCGGCTAGGGTTAAGGTTGGTGGCTAGGGTTAGGGTTTGCTTAGGTTGGAGAAGAAAATGGGACTTGGGTGGGAGAGAAAAAAAGGGAGGGTAATTTAGTCTTTTTAATATATTAAAATATATCAAACGTATTTTTTAAGAAAGTGAATATCACGCTCCATTAATTTGGACGATTTTTCTAAAGGTTACAACATAATGAACACCACAGATGTCGTTTTGTAATTTTGTAACAACGAGAGTCTTTTTGCAACTACTCTAAACCACAGGGGTATTTTATGCAATTTTTCCTACTTAGAACGCTAACACTAAGGCTCGACTACTTTGGCCATGTAAGCCCTAGCTTTTTCCGCGTTGTAGCAGCACCTGCAGCCTCCTCGTCCATAGCCATAACCACGGCAACATCGGCCATATCTGCAATATCCTCCTCCTCCCCAACCACCACTGCCTCCTCCCCAACCACCACCACCGTAACCATAGCCACCACCACGTCCTCCCCAGCTACCACCACCATAGCTGCTAGGGCCACCTCTACCGTAACCGCCCCAGCCACTGCCACGCCCGCCCCAGCCACTGCCTCTATAGTAACCACCATAGCCGTCATATTTTTTTATCAGCAACTGGATTTCCTTCTTCAGCTATGCCAGCAACTTGACTTATTTCTTCAGCTGTAGTATCTGGTGCACAAAAGAAATAGAAACTATGTTATGTCCGATCTTCCTTTGGAAACTAGCCCCGGACATGCATGTATAAAGTCAAATTTTCTTTTAATTATCTGGTTTTCTATTAAAAACATGCAGCGAAAAAATACAAACAAAAAAAAAGGGATTCGGGAAGTTAATGCAACACGGTTATATGAAGAATTTTAAAATTCTAGGATATTTAGAAACCATTAATTCTTTTTAAAATTCTTGCATTTTGAAATTTCGGAATTCGCAAATCTTAATGTCGTTTTACAACTTTTGTAGATGGTCGTCGTATACCTATAATTGGTTATGAATTAAACAAATTATATATGAATTGCTGAAATAAAAGATGAATATAGATGGCTAGGATTATAAAGAAGGATATAGAGTGATGAACGGTTGAGAAAGTAGAAGTAAAATGTGGCACAAAGAAAGGCTCCAATTGTGAATGGTGGTTCGTTTGTGGCATTGACAAAAAACTAATTTAGAGTGGTTATTTCTACCATTTTTGCTCCCCAAATCCCTCTTTCAAATCTCTTCGAAAGTTCCACAAATTCTTCTTTTTAAGTACAAACCAGTGAATTTCATTTAAGATACTTTCAAATTTTCAGCAAAATGAAAATTTCAAGTTAAAATACCTCATGCAAGTTCTTGAATGTGCCTCTAAGTCTAGAGTACATAAATGCCATTTTTACTGACATATGCCAAAAGTTTTGATATGGGAGGGCAAATGCGTGATTTGTCAACTAGATAACTTTAACAAGGGAGGTCATTGTCATTACATTAACAAGAAAGAATCGGAAGTCCTTGTAGTTGAAATATAAACAAAATGCAAGTGTAATCACCTCTAAACAACATGAAATTAATGTAGAAACTCAAGGCCTCACTTTTTTGAGGAGATACTCACGTTGTTCATTAGTCTTTGCAGTTTCCGTAGTGTGAGCCTCATTAGGATCCTTGGCACCAGCTACCTCGTTTGTGTCCTTTGCTACTTTGGCTGCACCAGTAAACACAATTGTCTTTAGTTTTGCTTGCAATTTACTATTAAGTTTTCATCGTTGGAAAGTATAACACTCCAATGCCTCATGGTGATACTAGGGCTTCAGCGAGTCCAACAAATCAACTTTTACGTGTGGAATAATTATTCAGTAAAGGTAACACCATGATATTTCTTTCTATAGAAATTGTCTACTACATGCAGTGTTACACCATATGCAATCCGTGAACACTTCTATTCCATGTCTACAATTTTAAGTCTCGAGTGAGATTTCACATTACTTTGAGTGACAGCCACTTCATATTTACCTACTGGAAACAACAATAGCACTTGAGGTTTAGTTGGCAGTGATTCCACATCTCCTTTTGCTAGTATTATATAGTTGCTCATAATCGCTAGAACACTTGATCTAAGGGAAAGTCTGACAGACATGAGAGAATAGTTATACGTGTGAATTGTGGGGGGTTGAGGGGAGAGGATGTGTTCGGATACATATGCTAACCCGTCTGTTCATCTTGAGCCGTTTCTACTGCCAAATTCGGAGAGATGAGTAGAACTAGAAGAAGAGCAAACAAAGCTCCAAGAATAGCAAGACCTTTAGACTTCATGTTTCTTATAGAAACTTGTAGTACAAAGGAAGGATGAGAATGCTAGCTTCATCAGTGGCTTGTATTTATATGGTACACGGCGTACTCATTGATTGACATAATAAGAGTCTGAAGAGAGTCTGAGAGAGTTAGACCTCCGAGCATTCAAGGTGGTGCAGTTGGGTGTAGTATGTATATTTCAAAGACTTATCAAGAGGATTACGACATATTTTGAACAGTGTTTTATCGACTAACCTCGAGGAGTGCTGAAATGATGGCAACTTGGCAAGTGTATTTGGATTGCTCTTGAAAGCATTTTATAGTATACTTTGTCAAATATTGGTTAAATTTTGTTTAACAATTTGCTTAGTACGTGGTTTTGAGCTATCCTGTATAATCTTGTTTGTTAAACTTTTTAAACTTTATATAATTACTTCATGTACTGATTACTATCTTCTCTGTATACTTTGTTGGTGGATTACATTTGCTTCTGAAAATGCCACATCATTATTACTTAATTAGTCGTGTTGATTAACTTTTATCAATATCATGCTATAAACATATACATGGATCAAAATTTTCTTTATAAAAATTAATAAACTAATATGCATTAACGTTATGGGCAACCCGTTCAAAAGTACAAATTATTTTTAAAAGATACTTAGAAAATAATAAAGATATCTTGTGCAATAGCAAATTGATCTTAATATGTTTCCCGCATATTTTTATCAGTAGAATTTACTTTTTCTTTTTTGTTTACTAAACAAACTTTTAATTTTTGTTCATCTATATAGTTACCAAATCAGAATTAACAAATCTGGACAAGGATTGGTTATTGATATTTTATCAGAAGGATTAATTTATTTTATTACAATAAAGTTCAAGCCTAAAATTAAAGTAATTATCTTTGATGAAATAACTATGAAATTATAAAATTATGCAACATATTTTATTATTCATTTGAAACTATTAAGGAAATTACTATTAATAAACGGTCGTCCCGTACTTGACACGATCCTGGGTTTGTAAATATAAAAAGACTTGTATTCCGAGAGGAAGCTTTTCACATACAAGCAAAGAAGCACCTACACGGAGATTTAGTTAGATATATACCCTAGGGATCTAACCCCAGGTCATGACTGGTGCCTAGTGGGAACATTATACGGAACCCACCTGGGTCTTATTCTAGTACACTTCATACAAAGCCCTAAGACTGTCCCATGCAAATTATTTATACTCGTACATGGGTATGAAGTATGAACACAGAGTTTGGCTCTGGTTTTAGGGTTTGGCTTCGTTACTAATGAGGGCTGCAGCTTCTTTGGCACTGTAGCAGCATCTGTAGCAGCCATATCTTCCCCAGCCACAGCAGCCATATCTGCAACGTCCTCCTCCTCCTCCACCACCGCCACCTCCTCCTCTACCTCCACCGCCACCTTGATCAGGTTCAGCAACATCCGCTTCACAGAAAATATAGTTTGTCACCTTTTGGGCTTACACAAATGAATAGGAGGGGAAAAAAAAAAAGCTAAAAATAAAGACAATAACTAAATATGGAAAGTGGATGCGTAATAAAGAGCTTACGTTTGTCATTCTTCATTTGAGATTCCTCAGCGTTAGCACCCTTAGCACCTCGAGTTCTAACCTTAGGCCGTTAATATCTTGTAACACAACCAGTTCCTGAACGGCCATGTTTTCGTAACTCTTTTGGACGAACATTTGCGCCTACTGCCCGATACCGGGTTTGGAGCAAACTTTTCCAAAACTAAACCCCCCACCAAATTGCCGCTAATGTCACGGGTTCGAGCCGCATTGGGGGTGACATATTAGGGGGAAGGATTTTGTATAAGTGCGACAAAGAAAAGTTGATACCATACCTTGTTTGTGCACTTATGCAAGCAAGTTTTAGAGACAAGGTGCTGTCACTACTTCCCATTCATCGATATCTTATGTCCACAATTACTTTGGAGGTTAAATCAGCTATATCACTATACAAAATGTATCACTGAGCTGAAAATTTTTAGATTGGCGAAGTCAAAACTTATAGTAGAAAACGTTTCCCTCTTGCTATCGAGGCTAAAGATGGACCACATTGAATCCAAGTTCCTGCGGTTACCTCCATTACGCTGAAATTGACATCACTTTCATTTTTACTTGTATAACAGTACTTGAATGTTTTTTCTTGAACAAGTAAGGTTAAAAAATTGAACACGCTGTTAGCAGGTAATAGTAAATATAGAAACACTGATATTCTTATAGGAAGCTTTTTACATACAAGTAATGAAGCACCTACACGGAGATTTAGTACCTTAAGGATCTAACCCTAGGTCATGACTGGTGCCTAGAGGGAACATTATATAAACCCACCTGGATCTTATTCTAGTACACTGCATAGAAAGCCCTGAGACTGTCCCATGCAAATTATTTATACTCGTACATGGGTATCTACACACAGAGTTTGGTTCTCGATTTAGGGTTCAGCAACATCCGCTGCACAGAAACATGGTCCGTCACAATGTTTTGGGCTTAAACAAATGAATAGAAGGCAAAAAGAATAAAAATAAAGACAAGAACGAAATATGCAAAGTGGACGCTTTGTACTCACGTTTGTCATTCTTCATTTGAGATTCCTCAGTGTTAGCACCCTTAGCATTTTTGCTGCAGCACTTTTTGCCGCCGCCACCTCCCCAGCCGCCACCATGACCACCTCCACCATAACCACCACCACCACCGTAACCACCGCCACCGTAGCCACCGCCTCCGTGTTTTGCATCATCAACCTCTACTGACTCGGTTGTAGTGTCCGCTGGACAAGCAAACGAAGCTCAATAATATGTTAGGGTTTCATTCTTAATTAATAAGAAGCTAATGTGAGACATAATAAAGCTGAGTTGAATTATCATATTTTGTATAAAGTTGGCGGCCTGAGTGTCCTTTCTTAAACTACGCATTTGGGACAAAAAAAAATATTACCTTCAAAATCATAGGAATGGGCTATTTTCACACCTCAAGATACTAATTCATCCCCTTTTTAGATATCATTAGGCAAAACAGAAAACTAGACAACACAATACGTATCGTAGTAACTTAGGTACAAAACTGAAAGAGCCTCTTTCAAAAGACGAAGCGGTTTTTTTTATGGCGGTGAGTAATTGGTGGCTGCCGGTTCCAGTTGCAGAGGAAAGAATTAAAGAAGAGAGAAATATTCTGAACAGTAAATAAGGAAGATCGATAAGTATTAATAGCCGTATATGTTGTCCATTTTGTATGGCCAAATAAATGGAAAGCGGATGCATAACAAATAGCTCACGTTTGTGAGTCTTCATTTGAGACTCCACGGCGTTAGCACCCTTTGCATCTTTGCCACAGCATTTCCTGCCGCCGCCTCCTCCCCAACCACCGCCACCGTAACCACCGCCTCCGCCTCGATATTTTGCATCGTCAACCTTTGTTGACTCCGTTGGTGCGTCCGCTGGACAAGCAAAATGAAGGTCAATTTCTTGAAATTTTGCGTGCAGTAAGATGTTAGGATTTCATTCGTAACAAGTAATTCATGTGAGACATAAAATGGTGAGTTCTATTGCAATTTTTTGTTTAGTTGGCACTCGTTTTCTAAGTGTGGTTAAACTTCACAGTTGCGACAAGATCTTATCTTCAACTGTAACCCCATCTATAAACAGTATCAAGGGCAAACCAAAACCCTGGGTAATGTGTAGTTTGGTGGCTGCCGGTTCAGGTTGGAGAGAAAAGAATGAAAAAGGGTAGAAAATTTTTGATATGTACATAATATGGCAAAATAGAAGATCTATAGTTAATAGCCATCACAGAAAATATAGATTTTCTCGTTTCCCCTTCCGAAAGAGGTGGATCGCCCTACTAGAGGTTTAAAATAGCCTCTCCCAAAAAGTAAATTTCTTTCATTTTAAAAGTGCTGAACAAACGTCACTAAATGAATTCAATGAAAAGGGCATCAAACCATGAACGTAGGAAGTGTATTCTCACAAACATGCATATGGATATACTAACTCTTTTTCTCAGCCTCCGCATCTGAATAGACGAGCAGAACTAGAGCACAGAGGACACACAGGAAAATAAGTGCCTTCAACCTCATATTTTTCTTTCAATCTCGGGGATAGAAATCTAAAGAGGATGGAACTGACAGTATACCTTTAGCTTCTATTTATAGGGTACAGAAGAACGTCCCAGTGACATTACGTGAGAGTCAAAGATTAAGCTAGACTGGGGCATTAAAAGTGTTGTGTCTTCATATCACCTGCGCAGTTCGGTTAGGTGTTGAGTATTTGGATCCTAGTAAGCTTGTCAAATTCTTATCTATATGGTTGAGATATGTATTGAACAAAATTTTGCCGATTGAGCTGAGTTGGAGCTTCAAACCATGTGGTCATGACAGCTGACTTTTAATTTGGAATACGGAAAGCATTTCAATTAATTCTCAAAGTAATCAAACTTCTCTTCAAATAAAGTTGAGTTAAAGCACAGTTATCAGACTCGGGCCACACCTTAGCGGCTTAGCTCAACCGGCGATCATTACTATGGATATACGTAATATGGAAGCTTACATGCCATCAATGAATTCTGAGACCTCGACATGTGTGACGTGATGAACAAATGTGTTGAAAATGATAAACCGCAAGACATGAACGGATTGATATATACTACAGTAGTTGTGGAAAAATGATAAGACGAAGGCCCCGTTTGACACTCTTTTTTTCCTCTTTTTTTTTCAGTTTTAAAAACTGAAAAAAGGAGCGTTTGGTAACCATTTTTTTTTCAATTTAAAAAACCAGTTTTTAAACTGCAGAGTAAAAAAAAAACTCCAAAAACTGGTTTTTTTTTTTCACTTTTGGTTTTTTTTTTTCGACCACCACCACCACCCTCCCACCGCCGGCAGCCACCTCCGGCCGCCGGCGACCACCGCCGGAGACTGCCGACAACCACCTCCGGCCTCCGGCGACCACCGGCAGCCACCGCCGGAGACTGTCGGCAGCCATCTCCGGCCGCCGGCGACCACCGCCGGAGACTGCCGGCAGCCACCTCCGGCCGCCGGCGACCACCGCCGGAGACGGCCGGCAGCTACCTCCGGCCGCCGGCCACCACCGCCGGTGACTGCCGGCAGCCACCTCCGGCCGCCGGCGACCACCGCCGGAGACTGCCGGCAGCTACCTCCGGCCGCCAGTGACTGCCGGCAGCCACCTCCGGCCGTCGGCCACCACCACCACCACCGTCGACCACCGCTACGCCCCACCACCGCCACCGCAAACCACAAAAAAAAAAAGTCAAAATAAAAAGGGTTACCAAACACCAAAAAAAAAACCTCAAAAAAAAAAGGGGTTATCAAACACCCACTTGTTTTTATAAAAAAAAAAAATTAAGCTGCTCTTTAAAAAACTGCTCTTTAAAAACTGAAAACCAAAAAAAAATTTTTGTCAAACGAAGCCGAAGTATATACAAGCCCTTTTCTTGGTTAGAGCATGGAATAGAGGACTTGGGCCGTAAAGCGGCGTGGCCTTGTACCCTAAATTTAATAAGAGGCTTCCACATTGGAGCGAAGACATGGGCCTATTTTGTGGTCAGACCTAGAGACGGTCCCTGTATAGCAACGTAGTTCTAATATTTCGTTGTTATTTTGACATTAAAAGCTGTAGAAAGAACAAAGCAAGCATTCAGAATAGTATTTTGAAAGGGTTGGGGCAAATCTAGGCATCTGTTCTTGAATATGGGAACCTTGTCTTTAAGGTGCCAAAGCTATGTTCTAAGATAAACGGCTCCTTGATACGGCGATGTTATCTTCTTCTAAAGTGCGTCTGTATATAAACGGCTCCTTGATACGGCGATGTTATCTTCCTCTAAAGTTTCTAAGAGAATACTCCTCTCCATTATAAGGTGTCAAGAATTCTGTCATGTTTGTATAGCCGCTATCAACCACATATGCAATCATTCATCTACGAAATAACTTACCAATAACTACAACATTACCTCCGTGAGCAAGGAAAATGGGACCGGTCCGTACATTTACAATATTCGATTTTTGTTTTTTGCAATGATGATTAAAAAAGAGCTTTTTTGTGTACTTTTAACATTTTTTATTTTCGTTTTTGGTAAAATTACTCAAAAAGTGACAAAAAACTGAAAACGTCTCCGAGGTAATCTCATCCATACTTAACCTAATGTAAGAAAAGGTAGCTGAATTTTTTTGGTGAAAATGATAAAAATAGAGGAGTAATTTTCTGGATACGAAAATTATGAAAATGAAAACAGAAAACGAATATGATAAACATACGGGTCCTATCATGTTGAGTCATGGCTGCTCCCATCCCGCTCGACATTGACAAACGTGAACACCATGTTGAAGTGCCGTGCCACCATCGATTCTGGGAGAACATCATGTTGAAGTCCCGTCATCAATTCTGGGTCATTAGCCATTTTCTATGCTGTACCCATTAATCAATTTCTTTGGTGCATATGCTGTTACAGTGGTACCATTAATTGTCCTGATACAATCTTAGAATATATGTTTATACCCTACTAACCTTAAAATCATTCACAATACCGTGGGGACATTGGTTTAGTTCCCCTTATCATCACCAAAATCATCACGCAGGAATCTTAATTAAAGCTTCGGTCGACAAAATTACTTGTAGAGTCAAAAGTTGTATTAACAAAACCTTATCATTTGCGCTGTCCTAGTCAATTGTCTTGTGTAGTATGCATGTGTATTGGGCTATTAATGTGTACCACGTAGACAAAAAAAATTAACAGTATAAAAATTATATTATTTGGCTATAAAGAATATTCTTAGTATATGAATTAATTACAACTAACTTAAGTAAAATATGAAAAGATGAATTCACTTGCATTACTCTAAACTTTCGATTGTTAAATAGCATTGTTTGTTTGATTAGACTGCATGCAATAATTATGAGATATTTGCATATACATGTGTGTTTACCTCTAATTTTGTTATATTGCAAGTTGAATAATAGATAGCCACACAATGAAGCCGCTTGATACTTGTCTTCTTTGAGCTTTCGTTTGAAGTTGTTAACTATATTTTGAATGAATATTTGCTTACCACTTAGAATAGTAGATTAATTATGCTAGTACCGTATAGAGTTAAATAACGAATATGATTGTAATTTAAATTAAAATATGGCGATACTATCAAGTATCCCTTTTGAATTGTAAATATTACATACCGATATAATTCTTTAACTTCAGAGAGTCTTTAAGGTATTACATATATATGTTCCCGAGGTTAATATAATGATTAAGTAAAAATTTAAAAGTAATGAAGTTGCATCTCAAATTTAGCAGGACTTATGTATGCACCTTATTACTTTCAAATAAGTTATTATTTTTACAAAAATAAATTTAACAGAACGATCATATAATATCTAATATTTTATGTATATATTTTTCTTTAATTCTTGTAAGATGCTAGTAATAAGAATATTCAATTGATAAACATGACATGTCCTTATTTTGGAGTGTTGAAATTATTTTTCACATCTTTTATGACTATTATTTGTCGTCAAATTATAGTTTCTATATCTACTAAATGCATCAAAGGATATTTTCTCATAAACTACACTTGTTTTATCACAACATAATCTAACATTTATATACCAAAATATGTCAGGCTAAAGCTATAATTATAATGAGCTTGCAAAGGATAACAAATATCATTATATTAGCCTAATATTATAAACCAAGTGTTTATCAACTATTTGCTGTGTAACTTGCACAATAGTCACCGGCTATGGTTGTAATCAATTCTATCATAATCAGGATTAAGTTTTAATACTTATAAGTTGTTTAAAATTTACTAATTAGTCTTTATTTTAATAAAATTTAATGAAGTATAACTGAAAAAAAGTCTTTTTATTGATCATCTCTATATAAAAACAAATTCATAAATCATTAGATTTATAGAATTAGATGGAAATTTTGTTGCATCATAAAGGTTTTAAATATTCTCAAAATAACGTAATTAAGAATTATTTAAGTTAATTATAGCTTATTTTTTCTTTTAAAGCATATGTGATTTGTTTTTAAAATTTCATATATGCGGTATAGCCACTTGTTGATCGTGCGGTCATATCAAAGCAAAAAATTATTCTACAAATTGATTATTGATCTTATACATTATGTAGATATTGGCAGTGATTATTTTTTATGTAGGTATGTGTGTGTGTGTGTGTACACACACACACACACACACACACACATATATATATATATATATATATATATATATATATAAATTTTTATAAAATTAAATTAACTGTAACATATTTTAATTTTTTCTACTAAATTTCATATGTTATTTTTGTTTTCTAGATACATGATTTTTTATTTTTGTATGAGAGATTTAGTTTTAAGGACATTGTCAAAATTAAATACTAATAAAATTAGTACACTTAGAGTTTTAGAATTAATTTTCGCATTATATAAGGCTTCCTTATATAGCCTTCATATATTTTTGTAAAAATAAAAGAACTTAAAAATATATAATTTGCATGCGTTTAGAGACACTAACTTGTTTACTATAGCTTTAAGTCCTTTTCAACTTTCAAATTTACGAAGAAGTTTTATCATTACTACACTTTCATTAACAATAATTGTATTGTTATTTGCTGATAGTGTGGTCTTGCCCAAAAAATACAGTCAATTTTTTATTTTACCAAAAGATTCTAAAAGTTATACATTATATTTATAAATCTTTATATCTATTACGGTAAGCATATACTAAAATAAAATAAATATGAATCAAGTATCATATATATTGTTTCAATCTTAATCGTGATATCATTTTTTCTCTCCCATTGTTATTTTCATTTTTAGATATATAAACTTTTATATTCATATTAGAGAGTAATTTTAAGAATACATGCAGTAGTTAAAGTTAAGTTATAATATATTAGTTTCTTAATTAGTTAGAGTTTCATATAGCTCAAAATTAGTTTTTTCAATTGTATAAAGCTTATTGGTATGCAAAATAACTTATCAAGAAATAAGGACCTCATTAAGATAATATTTTAGACCTTTAGAGACAATTAGAATGTTTATGATTTTATTTCTCATAAAAACATAATTTGATAACAAATCATATTTTTGCATCTTAAATGTTCTCAACTATAGTAATTAAAAATAATTTGATATGATTGCACCATTTTTCTTCTAGTTCATATGTGATTTCTTTTTAAAATCTTATTTATGCTTATATAGCTTCTTTGTTGATCGTGCGGTATTATCAAATCAAAGAATTATCCTACAATTTGATTAATGAATTTAAATACTACATAGAATTTTTTTTTGTAATAATTATGTTATGTATAAATACATACACATTTAGTAAAATATAATAATTTTTATTTCTTAGATACATGATTTCTTATCTTCATATGAGAGAGTTAATTTTAAGAATATGGTAGTTAAAATCAAATTCTAAAAAATTAGCATATTTTTAGAGTTTTAGAAACAAGATTAAATAAACTTAAAAATAAGGATCACATCCAAAATAATATTTGCATACCTTTAGATACACTGTTATGTTTAGTATATAACTTTAAATCATTTTTAACTATCTGATTTATGAATAAAATTTGCCATTATTGGGATTTTAGTTAATACTAATTCTACAGTCATTTGGTCTCACAAAAAAAAAAGATTACCTCAAATTTTTTATTGTACCAAAAAAGATTCTTAATGTTATATATTATATTAGACAAATTTTTACATTAACCACAGTAAGATTATATTATAATATAATAAATATGAAGCAATTGTTAAATTATTTTTATTGTTTCAATCTCAATCATTACTAGAAAATAAGGATTTTACGACGGACTTTTAGCGATGGAAGGAATTCCGTCGCTAAAACGACTTTCAGTGACGGAAAACATGTTGGTAAAATGTCCGTCGTTAAAACATTATAAGCGACGAAAAGGTACCGTCGCTAAAAATTCCGTCGTTAAAGATATCTTTTTGTCGATGGGCTTTTAGCGACGGTGTCATTCTGTCGCTAAACGTCCTTACATAAAACAGCTTCGTCTTTTTTTTTTCACTCTCCTCGTTTCTCTTTATCTCTCACTCTCACCCACTCACAAGCGATATTTTTACGGGTGTTCTACCTCTCCGACGACCCACCTCGGGCGACATCACCGCCCCTCGACGTCATGCCCCTCCATATCCGCCTGCCACCAACACAGTGCCACCAATTCCTTCCACTGCCGCGCCACCAAGGCCCTCCATTGCCGCGTGCCACCAACACTGCCGCCGCCACACCACCTCTTTGTATGTCCATTTGCCCTAATTTGCATTAATGCATGTTTAAGTGCCATTTGCCCTAATTTTCTTCAGTTCTGATTTATTTCCATTTGCCCTAATTGGAACTTTCCTTAATTTGTTTCTGGAATTATGATATGTTTCTTATAATTTTAACTATTTTTAATTGTTGATGGAATTGATTTTGTAACTGATGGAATTAGTTTGTTTAATTGCTGAGGCAATTGATGCGAATTGATTTATATTACTAGAAAGTATGAAAAATTGAGATTGTTGACAGAGGATGGGACGCAATTGAATACCGATATAGAATATGTCATTTAGTTGAATGGTGGGTTGAAATTAGGCTAATATAATTAGGTTAACGAGATAATAATTTAGTTGAAACATCTCATTTAAAACCCCCACCGCAGTGAGGTAGTGTGTTCGAAACGCAATCTGCCGAGAGAAAATGTAGGTGTGTTGTAACACCCTGAATCATGATATGTCTAGCCGGTTAGTTTATTAATCTAGGCGACGACTTTCATACACGAGATTTAACACCGGTTTCCATTAATGAAATTCTATCGGCAACAATTAGCGTTGATTAGCGTGATCGACTTTTTAACGGTTATCTTAAAAGATAAATTTTAGTAATTATAAGATGTAGTTTAACGATGAGTGATATTTATCGAGTTACTTAGTAACAATTAGCATTAATGATGTTTTAGAAGCCTTTGGCGACAATTTCTACTTTATCGTTAGCGTTGAATTTATACTAACAATTTATTTAGCGTCGATATTTTTTTAAATACTTAGCATTGACCTTTACTTTTAACGACAAATAGGAAGCGGGGTAGCGTAACAGCCCGTTAAAATTTTCCTAGTGCATTATTCTATCATAAAAAGTTATTTTGGACTATTCTGTAATAATTAAAAAGAAAAGTTGTGGGTTCATTTTTTTTTTCAATAGCTAACGAAACTTGAAGGGGTTTTTGATAATTGTGCTTTTAGGGTTTTATATTTATACCCTGTTATGAGAGTGAGCAGCCGTCCCCCATGTTCCTCTCCTCTGGTTCATGATAGAGAGAGAGAGAGAGAGAGAGAGAGAGAGAGAGAGAGAGAGAGAGAGAGAGGGCTCGAAAATTCTCCGGCGATCCAATAAATTTTCAGGTAAGCTTTTACCCTTTTTTCTTCTTGTTTACGGATTTGGGGGAAGGGGGGCTGTTGCATCTTGTGGGTTATGGCTTTGTATATTTGGGTTTTTTTTAGAGAGAGAGAGAGAGAGGGACCATGGCTGTTGTAGGGTTTGCTTTGTGGGAGTGCAGCCGCATCATGGTGAGTTTGTGGGTTATTGTGTGTGTGTGTGTAACCTGTTGCTTGTGTATATAATATATATACATGCAGGTGAGGGTTGAATATTGAACTTTGACTGCTCTAAGATATTTCCAAGTTGAGATATTATAGAGAAGAACTGTTACGGAGTGTATAGGATTTTCGGTTAGGTTGGCCGTGTGCGAGAAACTGTTTTGAGTGCGCGATTTCAGAGAGAGTGGGTACGCAGTGGGTAGTTGATATTAGGGTTTATAGCGTATTTGACATAAATTATGTTCTAAAAAATAAATTGCCAATCTAGGTTTATTCAGAAAATATTGATCGAGGTTGGTAGCATCGCGAAGCTTGGACCGAGGTAAGGATTTTCTGTCCGAACCCTATTTCGTTACTCTGTTTTTCAAATGCTTATAAAATAGTCTTACAAACTACATTGATTCGATTTTATGTTGATAAAAAAAGATGTTTTTGAAACTGTGCCCTAATTTGAGCCTGATTGCGATCGTTTGGAATCCATGTTTCATTCTCATATGTTTATTGATCTGACCATCATAAAATACATATTTTGAGTTGTACTTATCCCTTTTCATGCTCATCTGTTTATTGAATTCGATAATCGAAAATCATTTTCAATTGTAGTGTAATCCTTCTCAATGTTGACATGAGTTAGTAACTTGGGAGCCATAAGGATGGTCTGTATTGTTGGCGTTATAAGGATGGTCTGTTGGATGGGTTTAACTAGTACCTAGATGGACTAGTCTCAGTGTACATATGCATATGTAAACCGATCGAGCACTGCCATAGTGGCTTTGCTTCTGTACTGCTCATGTTCAACGTTTCCTATTTATGTTTATTGCATTTTTAAATATTTTAAAAATGGTTATCGATTTAAGGGAACTGAGTTGATACTCATCCCTGTGCTGTTTATATTGAAATGCTGTGATTTTCTTTGAAAACCCTTTTAAAATTATCGTTTGATTGTATACAGAAAGATTGTTTGAACCGCTCTGTTTCTCCGCTTTCAAAATTTTCTATTGGTTTAAATGTCAAATTGTCCATATCATTTTCTTATTTTTAAATCTTTGTGCGACCTTACTAAGCTCTCAAAAGCTCACTCCCCTTTGACTTCCTTTCTGCAGGTAGTAACCAGTGTTAGATTTCTTGAAATTGGACTAGAGGCAAGCAAGCGAGTGAATTTAAGTTTAGTATTGATGGTTAGAACCCCTGCGTGGGTGAATGCTATTGTTTAAGCTTATAAGACTTAGATTGATGTTTCACCTACGATAGTTTACTAAGATTATGATTAATGGTTTAGTTGCTCTGACATATTTTGTATTACTTGAGTGAGTTGAGGTAATATTATTTTAGTGAATTGATCGAGCGAGTGTATAACGTTCCGAAAAATTCCGGGATGTTACAGCTGGTATCCGAGTTTAGGTATATGATTCTGTAGACACGAACCTAGGCGAAAAAAAATGATCGAGCATAGGTTTATGTTTCTGTATACTTTAGAAACAAGTGAGGGAAAGCCTAAGTTTGGGCAAGAGCGTTAACGAAAACTTTAATACCTTAGTTAAACCATAGTAGTGGCTAGATATCGGAGTACGCAGTGAAAGCGTAGCAGGTATATCATTTGATTAGAGGCATTGAGGTGTGAGTGCTTAGAGGATTAGGCTAAATATTTCGATGTTGAGTAATAATATCACGTTCATTGGATTATGAAACCCTAGGCTATAACCAAAATCATAAAGTGTAGTGAAATGTTCGAAGCTGGTATTGATATTCTCGACTGATGCTTTGGAGGTTATGTGCAAGATTCGATTACACCTTCGTTACCTAGTGTAAGCGTAGTGTTTCGATATTTTAAGTATGTAAGATTTCGAGGATGAAATTTTTATAAGTGGGGGAGATTGTAACACCCTGAATCGTGATATGTCTAGCCGGTTAGTTTATTAATCTAGGCGACGACTTTCATACGCGAGATTTAACACTGGTTTCCATTAATCAAATTCTATCGACAACAATTAGCGTTGATTAGCGTGATCGACTTTTTAACGGTTATCTTAAAAGATAAATTTTAGTAATTATACGATGTAGTTTAACGATGAGTGATATTTATCGAGTTACTTAGTAACAATTAGCATTAACGATGTTTTAGAAGCCTTTGGCGACAAATTTCTACTTTATCGTTAGCGTTGAATTTATACTAACAATTTATGTAGCGTCGATATTTTTTTAAATACTTAGCATTGACCTTTACTTTTAACGACAAATAGGAAGCGGGGTAGCGTAACAGCCCGTTAAAATTTTCCTAGTGCATTATTCTATCGTAAAAAGTTATTTTGGACTATTTTGTAATAATTAAAAAGAAAAGTTGTGGGTTCATTTTTTTTTTCAATAGCTAACGAAACTTTAAGGGGTTTTTGATAATTGTGCTTTTAGGGTTTTATATTTATACCCTATTATGAGAGTGAGCAGCCGTCCCCCATGTTCCTCTCCTCTGGTTCACGATAGAGAGAGAGAGAGAGAGAGAGAATTACTGAGGAAGAAAGGAATACCGAGAGAGAGAGAGAGAGAGAGAATTACTGAGGAAGAAAGGAATACCGAGAGAGAGAGAGAGAGAGAGAGAGAGAGAGAGAGAGGCTCGAAAGCATGTAATGGTGATTGGTTCTTACCTTCTAGACTGAACAGGAAAAAGAATTCCAGCACTATATCGAGCTATGTGCGGGAAAATAGGTTGAGAAAGATTATAGTGCTGCAATGGAGCGTTACACCACTTAGCTGCATTGTTTGCGAGAGCACTGTTTGGAGGGCAGAACTCTGTGGCCGTGACTATGATTGAAACAGGAAGTAAGCTGCCGTCAACCGATGTTTGCGACACCACCAAAGAATAGCCGTGAAGGGGCCACCTTTAAAGAGAGAGACATCCACGAAGGGTTGCCTTAAGCCAGGGAAAATGGCTGCATTGCAGCTTATTAGAGGTTGTGAAAATGAAGTTTGGGAGTGAAATGTGGAGGTGCAATGAAGATGGGTGTGTGTGTGTGTCAACCTGTGTGCATGTGCGTGCGTTTGTTTGTCGTCTGGGTTAAATGTTGAGCAAAGATAACAAGCTACTGCCGTGAGGCAGCAGCTGTAAGGGGGGGTGTGCTGAGTGTGTGATTTTATGTATATTTGTATGCAATGACGGATCATGGGGCAGCATAAGCAGCCATAAAATGGGTGGTGTACGTTTGTATTTTTTATCTGTAAGTATTTATGGGTGCAAGTGATATGTATTGGATGTGCTTGAGCTCCGTAGTGTGTTTGTAATGGGTATGGGTGACTGGTGTGGTACGGTTGCATTAAAGAGAAGGGACAAGGAAGTGGTGCATTACAGGGAAGTGAGTTCATGGAGAAAAGGGTGTGTGTGTGTGTGACTGTGAGTGTGTGTGGGTATTAATGGGCAAGGTCGGAGAGTAGAACAAGAAGAAAAGAATAGGAAGGGGGCTGTCGTGAGTGTACCTTTGTGTGTGAGTGTGAGTTTTGGTCAGTAGGTAGAGAATAAAAAGGAAGAAGAAGAGAAGTACGGAACGAGTAATTTGGGTTAGCGTTAGGGTCGACATGTACATAGACTAGCATACGCTTATCGTTAGCATGTGAAAATTTACAGTATAATACGTTAGACCATATTAGAATTCTTGGCAAAGTTTTATAATTTTCTGAGATGGTATGAATTTTTAGTATTTTCTGATTTGGAAAATTCTTTTGAAGCCCTTAAACCCGGAAAATGTTTTGGGAAAAATTACAGTAATGTGACTAAGTTCGAATTTAATAATTTTTGGAGTTAATTTGCTATGCTTTTCATATCGCATTGGTTTTAGCAAAACGAAACATTTAAAAATAGTTTTTATGTCTTTTAAATTCTGATTTTAATTTCTATAATTTTATACATATTTGAAAGCTGTTACAAAAATTATTGGGATTAATTTTCAGCTGGAAGCAATTTTGGGAATTTATGGGTTTTTATTGCATTTAAGGAAATTATTTTTAATTCAAAAATATTCAAAAAAATCGTATTTTTACTTTTAATAATGTTTTAAGCTATAAAAGTGTTTTAGTGTAAATTATTATAAGTTCTAGAGTGTCTGTATCTGTTAAGGAGTGTAGAGGATTTTCGGTTATGTTGGCCGTGTGCGAAAAACCGTTTTAAGTGCGCGATTTCGGAGAGACTGGGTACGCAGTGGGTAGTTGATATTAGGGTTTATAGCGTATTTGACATGAATTATGTTTTAAAAAATAAATTGCCAATCTAGGTTTATTCAGAAAATATTGATCGAGGTTTGTAGCATCGCATAGCTTGGACCGAGGTAAGGATTTTCTGTCCGGACCCTATTTCGTTACTCTGTTTTTCAAATGCTTATAGAAGAGTCTTACAAACTACATTTATTCAATTTTATGTTTGGTATAAAAGATTTTTTTGAAACTGTACCCTAATTTGAGCCTGATTGCGATCGTTTGGAATTCATGTTTCATTCTCATATGTTTATTGATCTGACCATCATAAAATACATATTTTGAGTTGTACTTATCCCTATTCATGCTCATCTGTTTATTGAATTCGATAATCAAAAATCATTTTCAATTGTAGTTTAATCCTTCTCAATGTTGACATGAGTTAGTAACTTGGGAGCCATAAGGATGGTCTGTATTGTTGGCGTTATAAGGATGGTCTGTTGGATGGGTTTAACTAGTACCTAGATGGACTAGTCAGTGTACATATGCATATGTAAACCGATCGAGCACTGCCATAGTGGCTTTGCTTCTGTACTGCTCATGTTCAACGTTTCCTATTTATGTTTATTGCATTTTAAATATTTTAAAAATGGTTATCGATTTAAGGGAACTGAGTTGATACTCATCCCTGTGCTGTTTATATTGAAATGCTGTGATTTTCTTTGAAAACCCTTTTAAAATTATCGTTTGATTGTATACAGAAAGATTGTTTGAACCGCTCTGTTTCTCCGCTTTCAAAATTTTATATTGGTTTAAATGTCAAATTGTCCGTATCATTTTCTTATTTTTAAATCTTTGTGCAACCTTACTAAGCTCTCAAAAGCTCACTCCCCTTTGACTTCCTTTCTGCAGGTAGTAACCAGCTTTAGATTTCTTAAAATTGGACTAGAGGCAAGCAAGCGAGTGAATTTAAGTTTAGTATTGATGGTTAGAACCCCTGCGTGGGTGAATGCTATTGTTTAAGCTTATAAGACTTAGATTGATGTTTCACCTACGATAGTTTACTAAGATTATGATTAAAGGTTTAGTTGCTCTGACATATTTTGTATTACTTGAGTGAGTTGAGGTAATATTATTTTAGTGAATTGATCGAGCGAGTGTATAACGTTCCGAAAAATTCCGGGATGTTACAGCTGGTATCCGAGCTTAGGTATATGATTCTGTAGACACGAACCTAGGCGAAAAAAAATGATCGAGCATAGGTTTATGTTTCTGTATACTTTAGAAACAAGTGAGGGAAAGCCTAAGTTTTGACAAGAGCGTTAGCGAAAACTTTAATACCTTAGTTAAACCATAGTAGTGGCTAGATATCGGAGTACGCAGTGAAAGCGTAGTAAGTATAACATTTGATTAGAGGCATTGAGGTGTGAGTGCTTAGAGGATTAGGCTAAATATTTCGATGTTGAGTAATAATATCACGTTCATTGGATTATGAAACCCTAGGCTATAACCAAAATCATAAAGTGTAGTGAAATGTTCGAAGCTGGTATTGATATTCTCGACTGATGCTTTGGAGGTTATGTGCAAGATTCGATTACACCTTCGTTACCTAGTGTAAGCGTAGTGTTTCGATACTTTAAGTATGTAAGATTTCGAGGATGAAATTTTTATAAGTGGGGGAGATTGTAACACCCTGAATCGTGATATGTCTAGCCGGTTAGTTTATTAATCTAGGCGACGACTTTCATACGCGAGATTTAACACTGGTTTCCATTAATCAAATTCTATCGGCAACAATTAGCATTGATTAGCGTGATCGACTTTTTAACTGTTATCTTAAAAGATAAATTTTAGTAATTATAAGATGTAGTTTAACGATGAGTGATATTTATCGAGTTACTTAGTAACAATTAGCATTAATGATGTTTTAGAAGCCTTTGGCGACAATTTCTACTTTATAGTTAGCGTTGAATTTATACTAACAATTTATGTAGCGTCGATATTTTTTTAAATACTTAGCATTGACCTTTACTTTTAACGACAAATAGGAAGCGGGGTAGCGTAACAGCCCGTTAAAATTTTCCTAGTGCATTATTCTATCGTAAAAAGTTATTTTGGACTATTTTGTAATAATTAAAAAGAAAAGTTGTGGGTTCATTTTTTTTTCAATAGCTAACGAAACTTTAAGGGGTTTTTGATAATTGTGCTTTTAGGGTTTTATATTTATACCCTATTATGAGAGTGAGCAGCCGTCCCCCATGTTCCTCTCCTCTGGTTCACGATAGAGAGAGAGAGAGAGATTACTGAGGAAGAAAGGAATATCGAGAGAGAGAGAGAAGGCTCAGAAATTCTCCGGCGATCCAATAAATTTTCAGGTAAGCTTTTACCCTTTTTTCTTCTTGTTTACGGATTTGGGGGAAGGGGGGGCTGTTGCATCTTGTGGGTTATGGCTTTGTATATTTGGGTTTTTTTTAGAGAGAGAGAGAGGGACCATGGCTGTTGTATGGTTTGCTTTGTGGGAATGCAGCCCCATCATGGTGAGTTTGTGGGTTATTGTGTGTGTGTGTAACCTGTTGCTTGTGTGTGTGTATATATATATATATATATATATATATACATGCATGTGAGGGTTGAATATTGAACTTTGACTACTCTAAGATATTTCCAAGTTGAGATGTTATAGAGAAGAACTGTTATGTTGGGTTGAGATTTGAAATCTTACTCAAAGATGACAATCAGCTAGAGGATAATCAGGGGATGGATTAATTGGAGGTGTAGGCAGAAAGCATGTAATGGTGATTGGTTCTTACCTTCTAGACTGAACAGGAAAAATAATTCCAGCACTATATCGAGCTATGTGCGGGAAAATAGGTTGAGAAAGATTATAGTGCTGCAATGGAGCGTTACACCACTTAGCTGCATTGTTTGCGAGAGCACTGTTTTGAGGGCAGAACTCTGTGGCCGTGACTATGATTGAAACAGGAAGTAAGCTGCCGTCAACCGATGTTTGCGACACCACCAAAGAATAGCCGTGAAGGGGCCACCTTTAAAGAGAGAGACATCCACGAAGGGCTGCCTTAAGCGAGGGAAAATGGCTGCATTGTAGCTTATTAGAGGTTGTGAAAATGAAGTTTGGGAGTGAAATGTGGAGGTGCAATGAAGATGGGTGTGTGTGTGTGTGTGTCAAGGTGTCGGTAGGTCACGGACACTGCGTCCGATCGACACCGACACCGAAATGTCACATTTTGGGTTTATACTTGTGGATACCTTTTCAAGAGTGTCTGACACCTTTTCAAGGCGTGACGGACACAGTATCCGGCATTTAAAAAATAAATCAATGTCTTCGAATGTGTCTAAGGGCGTCGGACACATGTCGGTAGGCGTCGGACACGTGTCCAGAGGTGTCGGACACATGTCGGTAGGCGTCGAACACGTGTCTAACGAGCCTAATTAGTTTAAATTAACCCTAAGAACCCAATGAAAATCAAATTAGTTGTAATTACCCCAAGTTAGCCCTTATTAACACTAATCAGCCCTAACATAACTCAATTAAGCCTAATTAGCCCAAATTAGGACCAATCAACACTATTCGGCACAATTATACCCTACTTATGACTAAATAACCCTAATTAGTCCTAATCAACCCTAATTAGCTATAATTAGCCCAAGGTACTCCTCTTTAACACTAATTAGTCCTAACATATCTTAATAAATCCTAATTAGATTAATTAAACCCATAATGCTAAACCCTAAACCCTGACAATCGTAATTAACCCTAATAATCCAGTTAGTCCTAATTAGTCCTTGGTCATCCCATAATTACTTCATATTGCCCAGAGATGGTTTGAGCGCAACAAATCTTTGAACTTTGGTGGTTTTTTTTTTTGTCTAAGTTGAGGTCCAGTGATTGGATTTGCACTAGAGTTAGGTTTCATTCAATGATTGGTTTGAGATTTTTGGGGTTGTTATTTGTAATATGTGAGTGACGTTCAACAGTATAGATGGCTATTTGGGTGGTGAAATGATGATGTGCGTAGTTGAGATTTTTGTGGTAGTCATTTTAGCTACAACCCACTGTGGATTTGTTTTTTTAGCATCACTTTAACATAATTTGATATATTTAATTCAGATATGAAATTGATGCTCATCGATTGAATAATCCTCAATTGGTTTTTCATGTTAAAGTAGGTTAAATGGCTTTTGCTTTGGTAAACAGGGATGTTTCATTCAGCAGGCACTTCTTTAAGGTCATGATGCCTGATTTTCATACAGAACTTGTATGCCATCTCGCTTTCTTTGTGTTTTCGTGTGTGTTAAAAGTTTTATCTTTGGTAAAAAACTTACATGTCTTATTGTATTATGAATATGTTAGGCCATACCAGTAGCATTTTGCAGATTGCTTACTACATTGAGATTTGAAGTAACTTTAACCAGCAGCAACGGGGTCATGGCCTGTTAAATTGAAGAAGAAGAAGCTTGGCCAAGAGGAACTTTGCTTCGAAGAGGGTTGGAACGAATTTGTGTAGTAGCATGACCTCCATCTAGGAGACTTTGTAATCTTTGAACACATGGGGCAAAAGCGTTTTTAAGTGCTGGTGTTTGATCAAAGCACTTGTGAAAAACATTTCCCCCAATGTTAAACTTTGAGCCCTAATTAGACAATATTTTAAATTAATCGCATCGGATATGTACATTTTGAACAATTTTGTGTTATTTGAACATTGACTATTTGTTTGATAATTTTAGGTTGTTAATTGTGCATTTGATAATTGTGGTTATTGATCGATGATTTCTTAACTGATGATTTTAGATTGTTAGTCGTGCATTTGAGATATTGAGATTGTTGACGGAGGATGGAATCCAATTGGTTTGAATTTTTTATTACAGGTTTGGGCATTAAAAAAATTAAATTTTTTTATAAATGACTTTTAGCGACGGATTAATTCCGTCACTAAAATTTTTATCCGTCGCTAATTCCGTAAAAAGAAAATCAATTAAAGTACGTAAAACAGAATTAGCGACGGATATTCTGTCGCTAATTTAGAAATAAATCTGTCGCCAAACGTTCTATATTAGACGACGGATTTTATAATTCCGTTGCAAAACTTTTAGTAACGACCTTTTATACGAGAGACTTTTAGCGACAGGAATTCCGTCGCTAAAAAGGTTAGCGACGGAATATAAGCTTTTACCGACGAATTTTTCCGTCGCTAAAAGACTTATTCCTTATAGTGAATTGTAACATCATCTTCTTTTCTCTTCTAAATCTAATATGTTATTTTCATTTTGCAGATATATGAATTTTTATGTTCATATTAGATAGTGATTTTAAGGATAAAATAGTTAAAGTTAAGTCATAATAAGTTAGTTCATTAATTAGTTAAGGTTTCTGAATGCTTAGAATTAGTTTTTCTGATATATAAACCTTATTGGTAGAAAAGTTAACTTATGAAGAATAATGACACTATTCAAGATAATATTTGAGGCTTTCAAAGAGACTTATAATATTTATAATTCTATTTTACATAGAAATTATGATTTGATGACATTTCATATTTTTTCATATTTTTACATCTTAAAGGTTTGAAATGTTGACAAATATAGTAATTAAGAATAATTTGATTTAATTACAAACTTTTCTTTTTCTAGTACGTATATGATTTCTTTTCAAAATTTCATTTATGCTTATATAGCCATTTTGTTCATCTTACTGTCTTATCAAAGTAAAAAATTGTTCTATAATTTTATTATTGATTTTATTTGTTATATAGATAATTTTTTTCAATGATTATGTTATGTGTAAATACATATACATTTAATCAATCATAATAATATTAAATTAACTGTAACACAATTTTTGGTTTTAAATCTCATATGTTATTTTTATTTTCTCAATTTATGGTTGTTTATCTTCGTATTAGAAAGTTAGTTTAAGAACATGATAATCAAATTTAATTCCTAAAAAGTTAGTAAATTTAGAGTTTTAGAAGCAAAATTAAATATACTTAAACAATAGGGATCACATCCAAAATATTATTTTCATACCTTTATATACATTGAAATGTTTGTTATATATCTTTAAATCCTTTTCAACTATCATATTTACAAATAAGATTTAAAATTATTATAATTTAATAATAATTATACAGTCGTTTGTTGGTCGTATGTCTCAACAAAAAAAAAATAATGTCAATTTTTTCTATTGTACCAAAAGGACTTTAAAGATGAATCAATTACTACATCATTGAAATAAAATAAAATAAAGATGAATCAATTGTTACATTATTTTTATTGTGTCAATCTCAATTGTAACATCATATGTTTCTTTTCTAAATATAATATTTTAATTTCATTTTTTAGATGTATGAATTTGTATATTTATATCAGAAAGTGATTTTAAGGATAGAGTAGTTAAAATTAAGTCCTAATAAGTTAGTTCATTAATTAGTTATAGGTTCATAATGTTTAGAATTAGTAAACGAAATAAGGCAATGCAAGCAAAAGTTTTTTCTCCACTATATAAGGCTTACTAATAAGAAAATTAACTTACCAATAAATAAGGATCCCAGCCATGATAATATTATTTTCGTTTTAAAGATATATGCATTTTTATATTCATATTAGAGAGTGGTTTTGAGGATACAATACTCAAAATTAAGTATTAATAAGTTAATCCATTAATTAGTTAAAGTTTCAAAACGTTTAAAATTACTTTTTCAATCATACAAGGCTTACTAATATAGAAATAAACTGATAAAGAGATAAAGATCTCATCCAAGATAGTATTTTAAATCCTTAGTGACGATTACAAAATTAGTTAGAGTTTCAAAATATTTAGAATTAGATTTTCAACTATTAAAGCACTTTTAAGATGATAATATTATTTTCGTTTTTTAAATATATGAATTATTATTTTCATATTAGAGAGTGGTTTTGAGAATTCAATAGTCAAAATTAAGTCCTAAGAAGTTAGTTTATCAATCAGTTAGAATTTTAGAATGATTAGAAATTTTTTTTCTTGTTATATAAGACTTACTAATATAAAAATTAACTTATCAAGAAATAAGGACCCAATTCGAAATAATATTTTAAACCTTTAGTGACTCCTATAATGGTTATAGTTTTAGTTCAATGTGATGACGTATCAAGCAAAGAAGTCATATCTCTGCGATGACATGTCGCGTTTTCAGAATGTTTAGAATTGAGTTTTCGACTAGTAAAGAACCTTTAAGATAGTAATATTATTTTCGTTTTTTAGATTTATGAATTTTTATATTCATTAGATAGTGGTTTTGAGGATTCAATAATCAAAATTAAGTTCTAGTAAGTTATTTCATCAAGCAGTTAGAGTTTCAGAATGTTTAGCATTGTGTTTCTAGTTATATTAGGCTTACTTATATAGAAATTAAGTTATCAAGAAATAAGAACCCAATCCAAAATAACATTTTAAACCATTAGTGACTCTTGTAATGATTATAGTTCTATTTCACATTGAAAACATAATGTGATGACGTGTCAAGCAAAGAAGTCATGTGTCTGTCATGATGTGTCGCGTAAAGAAGATCACGCTTCGCTTATTATATATTATACAAATATAAATTCTACCTAAAAAGGGTCACAAAGGAAGTTAATAACCTACTTAACATTGAACTTCCGTACACAGAAAGAGCGCTTTAACTAAAAAAGCTTGATATACATAATCAAGCTCTCATGACTAAGCACATCTCGCATCTTCTAACTTGATATAGTTTATAATACGTTTCCAATTTAGGGATGACGCGTGGTAATAATGACATGTAATTTTCCATTGGGATATTATCAATTTGGCACTTGCCATAGAGGTATCTAAGTGGAATCCTAAAAGTACTCTAACTCCTTCATCAAAGATAAGTATAGGATCCTCTAGGATTCTAATGCTATCCTAATTAGATCTGTTGACAGCTTAGTTTTACTAGGAGTCTTCCTCCTACTACTATATAAACTGGTCAAGCCCCCCCCCAGTTATGGACAAGCTCACACACATATACACTATGTATTACTTCTTTATCAGAGTTCTACTTTGTTAGCCATCTCTGACTTAAGTATCGGAGCATTCTTCCGTCGGAACCCCACCCGGCGGTCACTCTGTGTTATCTTTTGCAGGCCTATTTTCTGGTGTGATTCCCGATCCAGTTTTTAGCTACAACAGATTGGCGCCGTCCCTGGGACCCCAACAGGGAACATGGCCAATCATTCTTCTCCTAGCGACTCTTCACGTAGTCATTCTAAAAACAATCATGCACGAACCAGTAGTTCTCATCGACTCGGTCATTCTAATGATCGACGTTCGACACCTTCGCATCGTCGTGCCGGTTCTTCAGAAGATGTTCCTATTAATTTAACATCTAGTACTCCGGAATCCAATAACTGATCTCGAAGGAACCGATCTCTGACATCCATACTAAAAAATGGTGACCTTCGTCATCGCCTAAACCGTCAGCTATTCAAAACTCCCCATGCCGACCTCACAAAAGAAATCCACGACCTGAAAAACTTCATGAACATTCTTCAACTAAAGTTCGACATGGTCGTGGCTCCACCGTCCACCCATCATTCTCATCTAGATCCCGATGACCTTCATCTCTGACTCACCTCTAGATCAAGTTAATGTCGTAAGTACAAGTTAAAGATCGATCCGACATATGATCCCAAGGAGGAAAACGGAGAACACATAACCAGGAGCGGATCATGCTACCATCGTGATCCATCTGTCGAAGGTAGTACCAATTTCTCTCCTAATAACGTTGTCAAACCAGACACCCCTTGGAGATCAATCCACAGAAGGACGCCTGAGTACCGCTCTTGAGAACAAGACTCTTGGAAGGTTGTCCTCAAATATCTTTCTCTGGAACGATCTCCCCTGAGGGAAGAATTTGGATACCCGTTATCTGAGGCAATCGAGAAAGCCAAATTACCACCCAACTTTTGAATGCCTCAATGCAACCTCTATGATGGAACTAGAGATCCAGGAGAACATGTTTATCAATTCAAAATAAATATGTTGCTTCTCCATGTATCGAACCCTGTCATGTGTAGGGCCTTCCCTACCACTTTACGAAAGGCTGCACATGCAAGGTTTAAGTCCTTACAACTGAGGTCCATAAACTCTTTTGCCTAACTATTAGATCTCTTTCAGAAGAACTTCATAAGCAGTCACTTTCGGAGGAAGAACTCGACGAGCCTGCTTAACATTGTGTGAGAGAAGAACTAGTCTTTTACTTGTTATCTCGGGTGGTTCAATGCGGCCACTTTGGAAATCGATAACTTAGATGAATCTGTGAAGTATATGGTGTTCCTTTGAGGACTTCGACCCACCTCTAAGTTCACATTCTTTGTCAACAAGTGTCCTCCAGGCAATCTGAAAACCCTTCTTGAGAAGGCTGACAAGTACATTCAAGCTGAAGAATACCTGGAGACCCACAGAGGACGACACGGAGAAGGCAAAGAAGAACAAAGAAAATGGTTACGAGAGTTAACTCCCCAAGAAGGAAAGAAGACAAAGCGCTCTAAGCATGACGAACGGCATCCCAAAGACCTGTATAATTTGACGCCCCTCAATGTCAGACCTTCACAGATACTACACGAGATTAAAGACAATAAAGCTCTCAAGTGGCCAAGAAGATGACATATCGGCCGAACAAAAGGAATATAGACTTATGGTGCCACTTTCACAACGATCATGGCCACGCAACTAATGATTGCGGATCACTTAAATGAGCAATTGAAGCTCTCATAAAGCGTGACTAGTTGAGAAAGTTTATGGCGCGCAAGGAAGGACAACAAGAAATACCCCCGGCCGCTGAAGGACGAGATGAACGAGAAAAGAATGTAGGCACAATCAACACTATCTCTGTGGGATTGGCCACATGAGGCTCATCAGGTTAAGCTCAAAAAGCCTATGCCAGAGAGGTGTGTGTAACGAGCCAACCCCCAAGAAAGAGACAAAAGACTGTGCCCCTACCCACTATATCTTTATTTGATGAGGACCTAAAGGATGTGAAGACTCCTCACAATGATCCATTGGTCGTAACCATCAAAGCCAAAAATTTTGATGTAAAGGGTGTTCTGGTTGATAATGGGAGTTTAGCCGAAGTCTTATTTTATGATGCGTTCAAGAAGATAAAAATTCATACAGATCGTCTTCGAAAGATGGATACACTTTTATATGGATTCTCTAATTATTCGGTTACAGTCGAGGATATTATCTCACTCCTGGTTGCGATAGGTACACCCCCGATGCAACAAACCTGATGCTTGATTTTGTGGTGGTGAAGGTCCCATCTGCATACAATGCCATATTTGGATGACCAGCACTTAATCAGTTACAAGCTGTGGTATCGACCTACCACCTCAAGATGAAGTTCCCAACGGAACAAGGTATTGGGGAAGTTAAAGGAGATCAGACTGTGGCTCTCCAGTGCTATGTAACTTCATGTAGTTCGAAGAACAAAGAAGCACTCATCATTGAAGATCTCTGAGAAGATGCAAAGAGGAGAACCAATAGAAGATCTTGTAAACATTGAAGTGTATCCCGGAGAAAAAAACCAGACAGCTCGGATAGGTTTAAATCTTAAAGAAAACACTAAGCTCGAGCTGGTGAACTTGTTATAAATGTATGCAATATCTTTGTATGGACAGCCGCAGACATGCCTGGGATTGACCCCGAGGTCATCACACATAGGTTAAATGCTGATCCATCCAAGAAACCTGTCAAGCAAAAGAAGAGAACCTTTTCCCTGGAGAGACAGGAAAAGATTGAAGAAGAGATGGATAAACTCTTAACCGCCAACATCATTGAAGAAATCTATTACCCTGATTGTATTTCCAATGTTGTCATGGTTCCTAAAACAGGCGACAGATGACGAATATGTATTGACTATACAGATCTCAACAAGGCATGCCCGAAGAATAGCTACCCCCTCCCAAGGATCGGCCTTCTTATCGATGCTACTCAGGCCACGAACTGCTCAGTTTTATGGATACATATTCTGGTTATAACCAGATCATGATGCACGAGGACGATGTCTCCAAAACTTTGTTTATCATGGAGAGAGGACTATACTATTACAAGCTAATGCCTTTCGGACTCAAGAATGCCGAGGCAACTTATCAACGCCTGGTGAACACAAATTTTCAAGACTTGATAAAAAAAACATGGAAGTATACATTGATGACATGCTCGTCAAGAGTATCAGGTCTGAATTCCATGTCAAAGACTTGAAAGAAACTTTTGACATACTTCGAAAGTAAAAGATGAAGCTAAACCAGCTCAAGTGCGCTTTCAGTGTTGCATCGGGGAAATTTTTGGGCTTCATGGTCTTTCAACGAGGAATCAAGGCAAAACCAGAGAAGATCAAGGCCATCCAAGCCATGACGTCCCCCAAAACCATCAAACAAGTGCAAGAGTTGACAGGAAAGGTTACAGCTTTAGGAAGATTCATGGCTCGATTAGCGAAATGTTTTCTACCCTTTTTCAAAGCCATTAGGAAGGCAAAAGACTTTTCTTGGACAGACGAGTGTCAGAAATCATTCGAAGAACTCAAGGGGTACTTGAGCTCTCCTCATTTACTCTCAAAACCACTTCCAGGAGAAGACTTGTTTCTTTACCTCTCAGTCACTGAAGTTGTAGTCAGCGATGTTCTGGTCAGAGAGGAGGATAGAGTCCAAAAGTTGATCTATTATGTCAGCAAAGTCTTACAAGATGTAGAGACGAGATACCCGAAGATCGACAAGATAACACTGGCCCTTATTACGTCGGTTAGGCGTCTTCGACCGTATTTTTAATCTTATAGCATTGTAGTTTTGTTGGACTAACCACTTAAAAAAGTTTTATTGAGTCCCGAGGCATCAGGGAGATTAGTAAATTGGTTTGTCGAGTTGGGAGAATTCGATATCCAGTATAAACCTCGCACTGCAATCAAGGCTCAAGCCTTAGCATATTTCATTGTCGAGTGTACCTTACCTGAAGACCCTCCTCAGTTGGTGATTTCTGAAGTTCCAGATCCTTAGAATCTTTATGTCGACAGTTCTTCAGCCATTGGAAGCAGTGGAGCAAGAATTATTCTCACCAGCCCAGAAGGTTTTGTGGTTGAGTATGCACTCCGTTTTGGATTTCAGGCCTCAAACAATGAAGTAGAACATGAGGCCCTCCTCGCGAGATTAAGACTATCACATGCTTTAAAGGTAGATTCACTATCAGTACATAGTGATTCTCAATTGATGGTCAACCATGTTTTAGGAGATTATGAAGCCAGAGACGAAAGAATGGCTCTGTATCTCCAGCTAGTTATAACTTTGCCATCAAAGTTCAAGAACTTCACCATTCGTCAAATTCCCCAGGATCAAAACATACAAGCAGATACATTGTCAAGACTTACATCCATCGAAGTCACAGAGGTCCAACACACAGTCTGCCTTGAATTCCTCAAAGAACGTAGTATCAGTTCTCAAGCTACGTTTGGAGTGGTGGACCAAGAACCATGTTGGATGGATCCGATTATCAAATATCTAACCACAGGAGAGTTACCCAGTGGAAGACATGAGGCACTAAATCTTTGTGTAAAAGCCGCTAGGAATGCTCTAGTAGAAGGAGTATTGTATAAAAGATCCTTTAGCCTTCCTTATCTCAGATGCTTACGACCATCAGAATCTGTATATGCATTACAAGAAGTACATGAATAGATATGTAGTCAACATCTTGGAGGAAGAACATTGGCTCAGAAAATCTTAAGGCAATGATACTTCTGGTCTACAATGCAGAAGGATGCCATCACATTCACACGAAGATGCGACAAGTGTCAGAAGTTTGCCCCAGTGCCACATACACCAGTCGCTCCTTTAACTTCACTTGTTTCTCCGATTCCCTTTGCCATATGGGGCATGGATCTACTGGGCCCATTTTTATTAGCATCTGATCAACGACGGTTTGTGATCGTGGCTATAGATTACTTCACAATATGGACTGAGGCAGAAGCCCTAGCAACCATTACTTCGGCCAAATATGAAGATTTCTTCTGGAAGAATGTCGTCTGCCATTTCGAAATTCCTAAGGCTCTTGTAGTCGACAACATGAAGCAATTGACAATAGTAACTTCCGAACCTTTTGTACCAATCTTTCAATTGATTTGCGCTTTACTTCTGTCGCTCATCCACAATCCAATGGTCAACCGAGAACATGAATCCAAGCATCCTACAAATGTTAGAGAAGAAATTGGATGAGCCCAAGGAGGGATGGGTGGAAGAACTCCCAAAGGTATTATGGGCTTATAGAACAAGCTGCATTCGGTCACAAGAGAAACGCCTTTTTTACTCTGCTATGGGATAGAAGCAATGTTACCTGTTGAGATATGTGCTCCAGCAATACGAGCCTTACACTTCAATGAAATAGACAATGAAGTTGGACTCCGAAGAAATCTTGATCTGATAGAAGAGGTTCGAACTCAAGCTCATGAACGATCTGTTGTCATAAAACAACGGGTCGCACGCTATTACAATTAAAGGGTTCGATCCAGGCAGTTTAGAGTTGGAGATTTAGTTCTTCGGAAAGTAGAAGTGTCTGATCCTAAGGTAGCGATGGGAAAGTTATCTCCGAATTGGGAAGGACGTTATTGTGTTATAAAGGTACTCAAAGCGAGAGCCTTTGTACTAGGATCAATTTTTAGAGATCCAAACCTTGTACTTGGAATGCTGAGAACTTGTGAAAGTATTCAGTAGCATCTTGCCCCGAGGCAAGACATTTCTTTTTTGGGGGGATAAGGGGCTTAGACCTTGTCAAACACTCCAGCTCTTTTTCCAGAATAGTCTTTAGCAAAAAAAATTTCTTGAATAAATGGGTTGTTAAATGATCCAGTGTAATGTTTATCTTTCTCCAAGCAATAAAGTTACTTTTTTTAGCATTATTATTAGGTTGGATTAACCTACCCAAAACATTCTACCCGAGCAGAGTGCCAATATCAGCCAAACATTCTGCCTGAGTAGAATGCTAAACTTAGCCCAAACATTCTGCCTTAGCAGAATGATGGCCGAACACTCTGCCCGAGCAGAGTGTTAGACTTAGCCAAAACATTTTGTCAGACCAGAATGATGGCCGAACACTCTGCCCGAACAGAGTGCTAGACCTAGCCAAAATATTTTGCCGAGCAGAATGATGGTCAAACACTATGCCTGAGCAGACTGCTAAACTTTTCCCTCTGTATAAAAAAGCAAGGGGAATAAGGTCTTTTACTCAAATAAAAGGTCAACGGTTTAGCCACAGATCTAAATCCGTGGAGTAACAGAAGTTAATGGAGGCATCGTCACTCTATCAAGCTTTTACTTCTTCGAAGTTTAGGCCGAGCGAGGGTGCTCGAATTCTTTACCAACTCTTTAAAGTGACGAATAAAGAGTTTGAGTCAAAGTAAAAGCAAATAATGTTGTGTGAATGGTAGAATAAACCATAAAAAACACATAGTGAACAAAGTACCGTCAATAGAACAAAAGGTAGAGTTCATACAAAGCCCTTAAAAGGGCATCAAAATACTCAGTCTAAACATAAAGAGCCTAGGGACTAAATCTAAGGCTCGGGGCATCGCCCGAAGGACCTTCCTCTGAAGGATGTGAAGCTGCAGCATCCCCTGCCTCCGAAGGCATAGCAGTCTCCTCAGATGGAGATACTACCGCATGCATAACAAAATCGTCGAAGGGGATGTTAGGAAAGTGCTCGGCAAACATCTCCTTGGCCTTCGCGAAGCCCATCTCATAGATCTCAAGGCCATCATCCATCCACTTCTTTAGCCATTCCTCCCCATTATTTTGGTCAAGAAAATCACGGATGCCTTGATCTCGAGCTTCAGCTACCTTCTTCACTTCTTCAGTTTCTCTCTTCTTTGCTCGTTCCAGTCACCTCTCTAGTGCCTCAATGTGGGCCAGATAGTCAGCCTCTCGCTTGCTTAGATCTTTGGCACAATGGGTAGCCTCCGCTGTTTCCTTAATGACATCTATCTTTTGCTGAGCTTCTTCAGCTGCCACTTGCCTCGCCATCTCAGAGCGAGGCAACATTGTAGACCCACTGACATACATCTGGGAAAAAAGGTTGGAATAGTCAGCTAAATAAAAGTTGAAGACAAAAAAGAAAAATTAGTTAGAAGAAGAGTTATTACCGTGTATACAGCCTCAGCAAAGGAACAGGCAAAGGACTCGTGAGTTTGATCTTGGAAGACTTCCTTATCCCTAGGAAGAACTCTATGAAGAAGATGTTGTTCGGAGACTTGGCTGTTAGGCATCCCCATGTCGTCTTGTTTAAGGGTCCATCTAGGCTAAAATATGGGATCTTCATTAATGAACACTCATTCAACAACCCGTGGGAAACGGTCAGGAAGGGTGACTCTTGCCTTCTTTGGGACAGGGGACAACTCCACACTTGGTTGTTTTTCTTTCTTTTTGCCCTTGGCCTCTAGAAGGATGTTCGGGAAGCTTCCTTATGGTGATTTTCCGCTTCTGCTGGCCATTTTTGCACAAAAAAAGGAACCAATCAAGAAAACAAACATCAAAACCAAGTGAAAACCAAAGAACCTATAAAGAAGCAAACCTAGAGGTACAGTCTCAGTAGATGACGCACTAAGGATGGCAGGAGGAGGAGGAAGAACTAAAAGACCTTTTGGAACGGACTTGCGGGGAATACTCTTCCCATACTCTAACTGCTCCTCAGTAAGGGGCTCATCAATGGAAAGGCCACCTTGAAGCTTTATATTGCTAAGGATATGCTTCGTGAGGTTATTGGGAGTAGGCTTGCCAAGATTTTTAAAGTCCATACAATAAGGGTTCCAATCTCTATCAAAGGTAAATCCCCTTTATCTTCACACCCAACAAAGAAATATCTGAAATGCCAACCTTTGTTGGATATTGGACCCCCCTTTAGAAGTCGTTGCCTACTATGAATGTAATACCATCCAGGACAGTTAACAACTCCTTTGACAAAGCAGATCTCGAAGAAAACTCTCATAAAATCTGTTGGATCCAATTTTTAACCTGAAGTCTCGGCCAAATAGATAAGACCAATCAACTTTCTCCAACCATTCGGAGCAACTTGTCCAGGAGCCATTCGGTAATGTTTGAAAAATCTAAGGGAAAAAGGGTGAAGGGGAAGTCTATACCCTGACTTCACTTGCTCCTCGTACATTCCCGTTTTAAACTTTGTTATGTAGTTGGCTGGCTCTTGCAATCCCAAAAATTGAGCATACCAACCTTCAGAAAGGGGATATTCTTGGATTAACACTGTCAGTTCTTCCATTGACATCTTATTCAACTTCTCATCAGCAGTAAACCAAGGTTTAGGATTTTCTTTATCCTCATATTGGTCCTTCACATCACCTAACACATTCTTTGCTGGTGGAGTCTGTGATGATTGAAAAGATGAAAGTGGAAATGGTAGGGAAGTAGAAGGCTATAGTGGTTGAGGGTTTAAAGTGCCAACTTTACTTCTCGAAGTTGGGACTCATTCTGAAGATGAAGAGGAAGGGGAACTACTTCTAACATTTTCTTCGAAAGAAGATAAACTATCTGACGACTCGGACATAGTTGCTACTACTAAATCTGAAACTACAAAAACGAAACCCCGCTTTTGAACACGCCTGAACTGACGAAAATGCCGTCATACCCTAGCTCCATCATCAGCGCCGTGTCCTCCAGTGTCGCCAACTTCCCTCCGCAAAGTGCACCACCGGCAGCCTCCCCAGCTGCTTGGTCTATATCACCAAATCATCGGCGCAGCTATCTTCTCGGTGAAGGTGAATCGCCGCAACCATCTTGCCGCTGCCACCACCGCCTGGGATCTCGAGGGAAGGCGACGCCGGGGAAGAAAAATGGGAAGGGGGAGGGTGGGGGCGACGGGGAAGGGAAAGTGGAAGGGTGCGGCGACAGGGAGGCATAGGCCGTGCAATCGTGCAGGTCTGGCGGTGGTAAGCTGTGGGTTGGGCGAAGCGATGGCTAGGATTAACCTAAATGTGAAAATCAAATTACACATTGAAAGAGGATTTAAATTGTTTGAAAATTTGGCAAGCATTGGTGATGGCGCTTGGTGAAGGAGCGCTGGAGTTGATCGTCGATGATGGGGCTGCTGACCGAAGTTGCTGGCCGGCGACAGGTCTGTCGACAACATCGATCAGACGGTTGCAGTGGTAGCGGCACGGTGGCATCGGCGCGATGCTCGCAGAGCTCGCAGAGGCACGATGAAGGGGCATTTCGGTGAAGGCGCGGGGAACAGAGTTAGTCATTGGCGACCGCTTATGCGGCCGATAGTGGGGCTACCATGGCGTGTAAGAAGGAAGGACTGCCGGCCGACGTGGGGCGAGGGGAGGGGGCTGCCGGAGAGTTAGCTGGGGAAGACAAAATAATTATTCTAATTATTAAATGACATTTTTGTTAAAAATACTCAGTATATACAATAAAAATTACTCAGTATTAAAAACTTTAAAAATTACTCAGTATATACAGTGCAAGGGTAGTTTTGTCATTTTAAAAATACGTATCGCTGACATCATAAAAAAGTACACTTTTTGGACGAAATCCTGACTGATGGACACATGTGATACATTTGAAACACTTTTGGTCACATAATGTTAAATTTTGAAACTTTGTGTCCTCACGTGTAATTACCCCCTAATCTCAGGAACATAGGTATAATTAGCCCTTTAAATAATAACCAAAAAGATACTCTCTCTGCAAAACCCTTGCCTCGCCCAAAACAACTACCACTGCACCTGGCACCGCAATCATCAATCTCAACCACCCATTTGTCATTACATCAACAAGGACTTTTAGCGACGGACAATTCCGTTGCTAAAAGTGCCCTTTCGGTTAGAAAAGAATATTAGCGATGGACTGTATGTCGCTAAAAGTCCATTATAAAAAACGCTGTCACTAAATGTTTAGCGACAAATTTTTTTCATCCGTTAGGAAAAGTCTAACTTTTAGAGCAGAAAAGTCTGTCGCTAAAAGTAATTTTAGTATTTTTTTGTTTTTTGAAATTTATTTTTAAAAATACTTTCAACGACGGAATAGCTAACGGAATATTCTGTTGCTAAAATTATTACCTACGAACTTTTAGTGATGGATAATCCGTCACTAAAAATTCTGAGCCGCAGAGGAGACCTTTTAGAGACGGAAAGTCGGTCGCTAAAATTTGAGACTTTTTGCGACATATTTCTGTCGCTAAAAACCATCTATGATTTATTTAAAATACTTATGGTAACGTAATTGCATCGCTAAAAGTTCATCAGCAAGAATTAAAAAAAGCTATTTTTCAATATTTTTATGTTTTAAAAATCCAAGCTTGTTTCCTATATTTGAATTCATACAAACATTTAAATCAACTAATGTATCGACAATCAACCCTAATCAGCCAATATATCAACAACTTTATTCTTTAAACTAACATTCAATCTTTACCAAATTTCAAGTCATAAAAATAAGATTTAAGTCATACATCACCGATTAACACCCAATACTAACTTTTACTAAATATAATAGGTCATATTGCAAGGCTTTTAGTGAACTATTGAAACTAAAGAGAGAGTACCAAATGCGGATGTTGACGAGGGCTAGAGATTTATTGTAAAAACATTAGCCTGGTCGCCAAATTGAGAAAGCAAGTAGATTCTTAGCAAATAGCGCGCTTTGGGAGACTCCATTAGCCCAGTGCGAGGAAACTCTTCCCTTACCCTTAATTTAAGGAAGAAAAGCTTCTGGCATTCCTCTCCTTTCATCGAAACGAAAAAATATAAACCAAAACATTGCTCCAAAGCCTGCACAATACTCCTAAGATAGACGCTCAAATCCAATTGTGCCTGAAAAAACATGTACTATGAAAAAAAGGGGTTTAGGCGACACGAAAAAAGTATCGCTAATGATAGTAAAAGTGTTGCAATTTGATTTACCGACGCATTATCAATGCTTTATCGCAAATTTGTCCGTCGGGAATTTCCCGACACTTCTTAAACATGTCAGCATTAAACTTACGACACTTTTGTGCGACACTTTTTAGTGCCTTTTATATGTTAATAGTCAACTTAGTTATGCGACACTTTAAGAGAAATGTCGCTAAATTAGCGACACTTCCATTAAAATGCCAGTTTTTGTTTAGCGGCATTATCTTTGAAATGTCTTTTCCATTTATGGCACTTTCAAGCAATTAACATTAGTTTTTTTTTTTTTGCCTGGCATATTCTAAAATTTGTCCCCCCCCCCCCCCCCAAAAAAAAAGCATTGGGAATAACAATATTTCTCCAAAGGACGTAAAAGTGAAGTATTTGTGTAATCTCTGCTCCAATCCAACACGAATAATGAACAACCAAGTCGGTTTAACAAGCGTATAACTCATCATTAAAAACAAGCTAATGTTATTCAACCATACCATATTCAACATTCACACCCTAATTACATTACCATCTAGAACTTATCAATTTAAAAAATATACAAATATGGTGTCATTGAACAACCAAACTTAAAGACATTTACAACTCATCCAACATATTACCATAGTGCATGTTGAATCTTTTAAGTCCAACAAAATATGTCTTCCCAACATATAAACCTGGAAATAAAAAAGTCAAGAAAGAATGTTATAATTTAACTGATATAACATGAGTCGAATTAAATAAAAAAAAACTAGTCCACAAATAGAATGCATTAAGAAAGATAAAGACTCATCTACGTATGCTCTTACATCCTTGCATCATATTTTGCAAAATTTTCAAAACAACAAAATTCTTCTTTACTTTTTTTATGTTGAGAAACCTGAACAATTAGATCAAATAATCATGGGTTACACAAAAGAAATACACAATCATATTATAACAGGCCATGCACTCAAGTAAACATTTATAGAAGTATCTCAACTAAAACTGATCATTCCTTTGCAAAAGCTTCTCTTATCACCTTCTTGTACTGTCTTCCCTAAGTTTTCTAAATAAATGTTATGGCTAATAGAAGAACACAGCCGGATTGTTAGAAAAGAAGACATCAAGTGGACCTACAGTCAAAGAACAAGGCCTAATTGTTCAAGTTTACTGCACTGGTTGTATCTAATGGCCAATAACATTCACAAACACTGTATTTGACAGCCGCTCCATCAACCCTACTAACTTAGGGATGACATTAACAAGAAATGTTAGAAGCAAGCAAATAGACAGAAATGTCTTGATATAACACACTAATATAATCAGTCACTTGGTCGTTAACATCAAATCAACAAAGCTGTTGAATGTCAATGAGAAGTTAATAGTGTTTGGTGCTGCCAATAAAAGGGGCTGTCATAAAGAGCTAAGGCTTTCTTCAACTACATTTTGTAAACAAGTGCTTTCCCAACATCAAGGTGCACAAATGCGCACCTTACCTAACACATAAATCATCCCTGCCTACAGAATAATACGTCCTTGCTTCACCACTTCAATATGTAGATCTACGAAGCCAACCCATAAATATGAATATTCTTGAGCTTCAAGCTAGAATCCCTTTATTACTCCTACTCATTATATACTCCATGGTTTTTAATTTCCCAAAAAAATAGAGAAGTATAAACATACCAAGAAACCAACAGCGTGCCTTACATGCTTTAATTCTTCCCATGATGAGCCTGAAAACTGTAATGAGAACTGTGATCAGATAAATTATAGATCAACTCTAACATCAAACAGCATATTGACAATGACCTAGTTGATAGTAAAAATCGCATTAATGAGAATGAAACCAGTTATTATCACAAAATATAGCCTTTCACACTTGATCAAGTACCTCTTCGTTTAACTGGCCAAACCAAAGCTCTAATTCAGCTAACCTAGACTTAACATATTCCCCCTTGCTGAATGTGCAGCATTCCCGCCGAAGGAGAAGGCAACAATTGAATATAATAGATTACATATCTCAAACTAATATGGAAATGGAAGCATATAAAATTAAAGGTTCAGGCTGCGAAGGTGGAACAACTACCTATTGAAAAGCTGTACGTTAATGTAGGAGAAAGTCTGAGTGGAAATTTTCTGAACATGAACCGGAGGAACCTGAAATAACAATATACATATGGTAAAATGTCTGCCTTAACTTGAATCATATAGATATAATATTTTTGTTGAAAGTAACTACATCAAAATTTTCCTTCAATGTACTGAGAAGCCCATTTAGGCACTCAATGATGCTCAGCCAGTGACTAGCTGGAGGACTACCACGAAAGGACCGTCCAGATGGTCGCAAAGCATTTCCTTTTCTTGGTGCCTTA